>BJBW01004629.1:0-38462 GCA_004320125.1 Scolopax mira | reverse complement strand
AAATTTTTAAAAGTCAGCTGAATTGTGAGTGGAGCTATTTGATCTAACTTTGAAGTTAGCTTTGCTTTGAGCAGCAAGTTGGACTAGAGGACACACAGATGCTCCTTTTAGTCTAAATTATTCTATGATTCTGTGACCTAGCATTTAAAAATGCCCAAGAACAAAATGTGTGTGTCCAGGCACATGGATTAGAGGGCATTTTCCAGGCTCAATCAAACTCAAACTTTTTATTTCAAGGCTCTCTATAGTTATTGCAATAATCCTAGGTGTCAAGTGTTTGCTGCAAAACTATGGCTGTGCAGCTTCCCACATTATTATTTTTCCCACATATTAAAGCAGTAGTTCTTCATCCACTGTAGGGAAAAGCCTGCTACATTAATTTTATAGCTCTGCAAGTAACTTAAAGAGATACCTCAAGGCTAAGACATGTGCTGTTCTGGCACAAACACAGCTCAGTCACGCGGTTTTCTTGGAGCCCCTTCTATCATGAAGCTCATCTTTTTTTAATCTCACAGAAACTGTAAGCAGATCGTGCCAATGAATAGCTGTAGTGTGTGTTGTTCCCAGTCCCTTTCTGAATCTTTCCCACCTTTAAGAAATGTTTTTGGGAAGCAGGCCCAAAGTCAGGAACAAAATACAAAGGTGCAGGTACAATTATTAACTCCCTATTCCCCAGCTCTTCCCCAGAGCAGTACCAGCAGGCCTGACAAGGAACTTCTTAATGCTGAAAGCAGTTTGGCCGGGACAAGCTCGTTCTTATCTAGGAAGAGAATTGGGAATGGTTGTCTGAAAGCAGAGAGAGGCAACATTTCAGTGTTGTCATGGTGACTCATTCATTCAAGAAGTCTGTGTTTTTCAGTTCCCCTATCTCCACCTCCCATGGTGGAGCATCTATTTCATGTTGGCAAACTTGTTAATTAAACATCCTTATTTTTCACTGTTGTTTTAGTATGGAGAAAAAAAAATCAAACCACATTAAAAAACAAAGCAGAAGACAAGATCTTTTAATCTTCCTAGTGCCCTGGGAATCACACAATAGTCCAAACTTGTCAAAGCAAAGTACCAGCTTCCAGAATGTAATATAATCCACATGCCAGGCCCTGAAAAATCCATTTGCTTACTTGCCTCTAAGAAGGGAAGTTGATTTTCTTGGTGAACTAGTAAGAGGGGGAAACACATCATTATACGAATGCCAAGCTTTTACTTAGTGCAGCCATGTGAAAGCTCTCCTGTACAAAGCTGAATTCTTAATGATAGCTGAGATAATATTATCCTCCCACCCAACCCAAAGGCAGCCTGCTCCAGGGTCACTGCTCAGCTTTATGAATCTATAGCAGAAAAAGCCTAATGTGATCAGTGCTTTCATTCTCTGGGCAAAGTTTTTACCAAGGAAGGCAGCTGAAACTTCCCACACAAGATATAAAAGTAAGTGAAGCTGAGAAAAGGCACACATAACTAGAAATCTCAAGGCTCTAAAAATACAAGACAAATAAAAAAAAAAAAAAAGGAGGAAAAATTCATCTGTCTGTTAGCAGGGAAGGCTGCAATATCAAACACCAACATCAAAATCAAAAAAGTAATTTTAGCATCCTCCAGCTTCTCCCCAAGGATGTGCTTCTTCCAAAGTGAAAAGATAACTTCAATAAGTCCCGTATTCCCCAGTTCTCTGGTTACCAGATATTCACTGAAATTTTCAAATTGTTCCCAACTGAAGCCTCCCTCCCCAACAGAGAAACAATTTCAGTTATCTACTAGATGGTAAGCCCAAAGGAAGCAGGATCATCTTTCTAAACTATTTTGCCTGGCAAGCAAAAACTTTGTCTCCTCAGGATCTTGTGCAGTGTTTATCCTGGATTAGCTCGGGTCAGCTGAGCTGGAAACCTCCGTGGCCACCAGTCCATAGCCAGCTGATGGCCCGGCCCGGCCCTTGGCCACTCTAGCAACTGCCCCGAAGAGAGAACGGCGGACTCGTTCCCTGCCCGTCTTAAAGACCAAGACCTTTTGCAACGTTTACCCATTAAGAAGGTTTAGAAACACCAGTCTCTTCTCTTAGGAGACCTCCGGATCTCCTGACCAGGCCCTCGATCGTGTCCTGGGGCCAGGGGCAAAGGCGCCGGCCATGCGAGGGAGCGGTCGGGCCGGGCCCAGCGCCGGTTCCCCGGGCCGCCATCCCGCCGCCTCCCCCCAGCCGCGGCCGAGGAAGAGCGGCTGCCGCCCCGGAGAAACCCTCCCCCGCTCTTCACGGCGGGGCTTCGTCCGGAGCCGCGCAGCCCCCGGCCCGGCCGCCTCTCCGAGCCCACAGAGATCGAGCGGGCGGCCGGAGAGGCCCCCTGCCCGCCGGAGAAGCCCCGGGAGCGGCTCGGCCCCCCGGCCCCCTACCTTGAGGTTGACGGCAGGCAGCTCCATGACACCGACCCACCCTCCCCGTGACTCCGGGCGGCGGGGCCGCCTCACGTAGGGCTGGGCCGGTCCCCGCCGCCGCCGCCGCGGGCTGCCCCCGGGCCGCCCAGGGGAGGGCGGCGGGGCGGGAGGAGCCGGGACACCGCCCCGCCGCGCCCGGCGTCGGGTCAGGAGGGAGGTGGAGGCCGGGCCCCCGCGGAACCGTACCCTCTGCCACGGGAGCTGGTCGTGGAATCATTGAACCGTCTGGGTTGGAAGGGACCTTTCAGACCATCGATACCAACCATCAACTCAGCACTGCCGAAACCACTGCTGACCCATGGTCCTCAGCACCACCTCTGCGTACCTCCAGGGATGGCGATTCCACCACTTCCCTGGGCAGCCTGTTCCAATGGTTGGCACTTTCTGTGCCAATCCAAGCTAAACCTTCCCTGACTCATCCTGAGGACATTTTCTCTTGTCCTGTCGCCTGTTACTTGGGAGAAGAGACTGACCCCCACCTCGCTACAACACGGTGTTTCCGGAGTTTACCTCCGTGGCCTGGGTGGCAAGTGGTGATTTCTTGCCAGACGACCAGATTCCAGACAAGGAAATAGTCTCTAGTTACCTGATGTGGATTGCGCAGCACCTATTTCCAAACAAAAGACACCACTAGGTTAAAAGTGCACCTGGATGAATTGTTGACTCCAAACAGTTCTTCTGCTGTTTACATGCCTAACAGCCCAGAGAAGGTTTGACAGCGTGCTCAGTCTGCAGGCAGAGTCCTGGAAGACTAAAGTGTGTCTAGGACTTAGCAGCTTTCTGGAGGAAGAAAAAGCTGTTGTGCACACACCGGTACTGTGACAAAAAGGTGAGAAGTGACAAAGAGACTCTTGATAAAGCAATAAAAAAGCACTTGCAAGGTGCTCTCTGTGCTCAGCTGTATCACACAATTACTGAGTCAAGGTTAGGTCAGCCTTTGGAGTTGGTGCTGGAGTCTCTAGCCATGTAGCTAGAATGGTTGGCAGATACTTATTTCCTTCCTCTGGTCCTAGATTTTTCTCTAGAACTAGATGACTGAACTCTGTCTAAAAGCCTGGTCCAAATCATGAGTTCTTCATCTCTCGTTCTGAAAGAAAGCTAGTCTCATTTTAGAGCTAGGGAAGTTGATAAGTGATAACCCAACTGCACACAATACAGCCAATACTTACCATTTCCTGTCCAGCTCATAATAATAGTTTTCTCCCCAAGTATGGCAAATGAACTAACAGAACCAAGAAGTCGGGGTGACCCCTCTCAAGCCCTCCCATCTTTCCCAATGTATGCTTTACTGGTCTGCAGTGTAAGACTACAATGTTTTACTGGGTCAGTTGCTTTCTTGCATTTATTCTTGCATAAAAGATGAAGCCTCTAAGGAATGAGCAAGGAGTCAGAAGTTCATTGCAGAAGCTGAATGTGGAAACGTATGAGTCATCCTTCAATCTCACTTCCAGTTCAAGGCTATGCATGAGAATCACACAGTGTTGAACCTACACTCAGACATTCTCAAACAAGCCACAAATGCAACCCCATCTAGCCCTTCCTTCACTGCACCCTTACTGCTATTGACTGCTAACAGCCAGCACGCTTGAAGATCTCCCAGGGCAAATTATTAAATGCCAAAAATGAAACAACACAGAAAATGCTAACCAGAGGAAGCAGCAGAACAAAACTGACTGTCTGCATAGCTCAGAACAGCAGTAAAAAAAAAAAAAAGGCTGTGAAAGTGCCCCCCCCCAGGAGTTTCTGAATGTGCCACTTTACCAGATGAAAGATTGAAATACAACTCATTTAACTCATCTATTGTCACATGCCACACATCAGTTGTGACTTCCTTTCCTTTTCTGTGTCTTGCAGGGAAGCCCTGCTGCTAGTCATAGAAGTAGTGGCATCAAATGGGACCAGTGCTAGTGGTCCCAGTAATGCCAAGGACTGGATTTTACCCCAAATGACAAAAAGAACACCTGGGGTGGAGGAAAAGATAAAAAGAGACTTTGAATAGCCATATTACTGGCTCAATGTTTGGGTGCAAAGCGCAATAGGGATACTCTTCTGCCAGGATAGGTATCTATCAAAGGAGAACTGTTTGTTTTAAAGTCAAATTCCACCGTCCCAGTTTAAATATGAGCACTGTTTGGATCCAGTAGTATGTGGGCATCTTTGCTCCTTTCAGCATTCCCACCCAGTCTGAGACAGTCTCATTATCATTTATGCAGCATGAGCCATAATTTGGATTGATGTGACTGCTGTTTTATTGTACAAGGGGAAACGCATGCTTTGCATTAAAGCGCTTTACTTCATTTTGTTCATCAACGTATCGTGCAATTAATTCAGCCCTTATTATATCAGCTTATTATATCCTGGACTTGCATGTCATGGACTCAAGGGATTTAGAAATGTCTTAATGATCTCATGGATATGAAAACAATGAGAGCTATGATAGACATTATGCATTTGCACGTCTCACACCTATCTGATCTTGGGGGTTGGCTGGTTTTTATCTCTGCTTTGCTTTGCTTGTACCTTGTAAATTGCCTCTATGTGTAACCTGCTGTCTCTGTTCCCTTCCCTAGGCTTGATAACTCAAAGCAACATAAACACAGTGAGAAAGATAAGCAGCACGTTAAAGAAGACCTGCAGGGAGAAGCAGACGACCCAGGAGACTAGAAACAGGATACGGAGATTTCCTGACTGGAAGACTGGTCCAGGTGAGTTCAGCTCACTATCCAGCAGTTAGCTGCTCTATGTCAAATACATAGGTGGTGTGTCTTATGCAGACTGTGTAAAAACCCAATACACAGCTGGCTCCCTTCCTGACAGCATAAAAGTGAGGCTAATAAGGCAGATATGCTTTCCTTTGCATTTTCAGGACACTGTACCCTTGGTGGATAAGGTAATAACACTTCTGTGGGGAAGCAGAGGAGCGAATGCAATTGCTCTTGCTGTCATTATCTGGCCCATGGGGATGGAGACAAGCCCACCCCTCGTAGTTCTGCCCTTTGCATCACTCACTTGGGGTCTAGTCTGAAGGTAGCTAAAGACTGCACCTGACACCTGTGTCTTTGAGGTGTGCCCCTGGCTATGGAGCTAAGGTCGGTACAAATGCATATATTATCAACAGAGCCTTTCTGAATAAGCAGTGAGGAAGGGCGGATAGAAGTTGTCCTGGCTCTACAAACTCCCTTTTAAATCCCAATGGGAAATCAGCAAGCAGAAACATTATTTGGATTGGAGAGGAAAGCAAAGGCATTTTGTCGTGCTGCTGGGGAGCCTCCTCCTACAACTTTACTGCAAAACAGTCTGTGGCAAGGTGATTTGGGGAGTGGAGAGGGTTATACTAATGCGATATCTTGACAAGCACACTTGAAAGTCCTTTCCAATCTCAGCAAGGAAGAGCTGCTCGTCTGTTTCTCTAAAATCTAACTAGAGCTTTGAGATATCATTGAGGGACTGCTTTTGAAGATTAGTGAATCTCTAGTACTGTTGAAAATGAAGTGACATACTAGAAATGGGTTTATGTGGTAAATATGATCCACTCAGGGCATTCCAAGAAAACAACAGCCCTCGTTTTTGCTGATAAAAAAATGTGAAAGCAATGCTTTTTCCAGGCTTTATGTAGCAGAGAGTGACCGGCACGGTCTCAAACAATTTAGTATAGCATGGGTTTGAAATTGAAGCACTTTCACACACTGTGGATTGACAACAGGGTAATTACTGGGGGGGATGGTGTGGGAGGGTTTCAATAAAACACCCCCAAGCTAAAATGAATGCAGACTATTACAGACCTGAGACAGAATGATTCCCAAGTGTTTTAATTTGTGCTTCCACTCCTCGTCTCCCTTGCAGTCATCATTTTAGCAAATGCTAGCAACATCCCTGATATTCAACAGCATTTTGCAGAGCAGGCAGCTGCTGAGATGATTATGTCAAATCAGCACGCTGTCCCCTCTTTTCCATGTCTAATGATTCTCACCCTTGGAGAAGTGGTTTAAAATGATGCATACCCTTTGGACTCATTGTGAGGCTGCTAACAGCAGTAGCTGTAGAGCAGGAGCTTGTGTGGGACTCTATTGCTCACCTTTCTTGCATACATACCCTAAAATTAACTTTAAAAATTATTCCCAGAGCCCTGCTATGGCTGGTTTGGGCCTGATCCAAAGTCCTTTCAAGACAATAGAAAATCTTGCAAAAGCTCTGGTTTAAGCTCCGTGGGGGCAGTACAGAAGAAGCTGAGCTTGTGTGAATTCTTAATTTGAGTTTCTCAAACAATCAGTTGAGAAGAACATGTAAATCAAACCTTGCTTGACATTTGTCTCCCTCTCTCTTATTCAGCCCTAATGCACCCAAAGGCAGAACTGTCACTGACTGCAGCGTGACTGGGAGATGCTGGGAGGGGAGGGGAAAGTTGCTGAATGTAACCCAGTGATACTATTGCTCTGCAGCTGCTGTCATGCTCTGGAGACAACATGGAGCGGCACTAAAAAGCTTTGCTACACTCAGAAGTGGGTTGGACTTGTTGTACAAATGCTGCCCTGGGGTTTTATATCACAGGCTTGTCTTGTATTCCACACCTTGGCATGTTATTTACTCAACAGCTTTCCTTTGCGCTGCAATTGCGAAGTCAGTAGTCGATCTGGCTGATACATAAATCAGGTTGTCTTACTCTTTTCGTGCTGCTGTGCCTGTGCAGTGTGTTCCTGTGCAGTGTGTGCCTGTGCAGTGTGTGCCTGTGCTGCTGCTCACCCTTTCTGCTTCACCTCTGTAACGTCACAGTTTGATTCAAAAAGAACGAGTCTTGGTCGTGGACTCTTTCTGAAACTCCAATGTGAGCAATCAATCCGATAATCTTGTGACTTAATTTATAATAATTAACTCAATCTTCACTGACATTAGACATTTAGCTAATCCCACCAATTAAGAATCATCTGTTCTTTATAGTCAGAATTAATAGCAGACCAAAAGCTGAAAAAGCAAGAGCTGAAGAAGCAAGTCTCCTTTCGGAGTCTAAAAGCTCTGGCTCAAAATTCAGACTTGCTGTTTAAGCCTGCTTGTATTTAACATGATTTGCAATACAGTCTTGCCCAAAACATTGCCCAGGATCCTACAAGGATTCTGTATGTAGTGTATGGGGCAATGATCCACATCCTGGATCACCAAGGATAAAGAGCCCTGCAAAATTTTCTGCTTTTCTTTCAATTCCACCCCAATCTCGGCTCCTGTACTGGAAAGCAGTGTGGTATCAAAACCTGTCTTTCATAATGGCTGTGTGTGTGGTTCTCTTTGGTGTCACACAGACCAGGGTTTGAGAGCTCTGCAATTGGCTGTGATCAATTAAGGCCTTTTTCCCTTTATGCTTTCACTCACAATACCACTGGCAGCACCACCCACTATTCTGCATCTGGGCTGAGGGAGGGGCTGCATTTCTCTCTCTGGGTTAACAAATTGCCTTCTTGCTGCCATGGCATTCGGATGGACCCAAATTACCTTTGTTTTCTCCTGCCTTTTTGAGCTAAGACTGTAATGCTGTAAGCAGAAATCTAAATAGCTACATCCAATCGAGCAGCAGGTTTTGCCTAAATGCTCCTCTACAAATTCCTCCTTTAGTGTTCCACCTCACAGGTGTCTGTGGGTCAGAACTAATATTGTATTCAGAGCATATCTCTGTAGCCATGACTGGGCACTCATCATATTAGAGGCGTAAACTATTATGCTAACAGCATTTGAATGCATATACAATGCAGAGTGACACTACAACAGAAACAGGAGTGCAAAATGGAGATTTGCTACCTAAATAGAACAGAGAGGGGCTTAGGGAAGCAGGGGAAAGAGGATTCTGACCAGAGCATCAGGATTAATATTTCTATTCCTACAAAAAGTGCTGTACATTTCCAGGTTCTGGAATATAAAATGCTGCAGTGCTGTCTCACAGCAGGTTAGCAGGTGTTAACAGTTGAAAAGAACATCTTTACCAACTAACACTACTCCTGTTTAACACAGATAGCCTTTGTTGCTTTGATATATCACTAAAGTAAGTAACTAAGTAGTAATATAAAGAAGTTTTAGACATCTGGATGGCTACATCAGGCAGAAACTGACTGTTAGCTGCAATTTGTGTGAGGCTACAGAGAAGCTTGGATCCCACATTTGAGTAAAATTTTTTTCTACCAAGTGGGACAATTACTCTGTGTGATTACCTGAAGTCATCAGTGCTACCTGATGACTTCATCCCTTATAGGCCTTTTCTGGTTCCTGCCACATCCTTCAGTGCAGTCAAAAAAACAGAAGAGTTGCACAAAGGATATCTATCATATCTTTATTTACATATCATGGAAACATACATGCAACATGTCACAGGATTTACTACAGTGGAACAGCCTGTCCCTATCTCCTGTTACCAAAAACTTTATTTTTGGCTCACTAGGAAAACTATCACTTCCCCAGAAAGCTTCTATAAGCAATAATTAAAAATAGCAGACTTGGCAGGATAACTAAATGAGTGAGAGCTGCAGGCTGGGTTGTCTTGCTACATCCTTGCAGAAACCAGGTGGTTCTCTGGAAGCATGAAAGGAAGGAGTGGGACTGGATGGTCCCAAAGAAGACAGGTAGGACGTGGTAGTATGTAACAGCTACAGAATATGTGTCTGTAGCAATGAACAAGGGGGAGAGCAAGAGCTTTGTCAGCTCTCACCAAGGCAGCCAGCTTCCTGCTGATCCCTTTCCTTATCTTTGATTCTGCCTGGAGGCTACAAGCTTCCTATCCTCTAGGAACCTCTGATCTTTAAGAAGGATCTACCTTTCTTCTCAAGCAATAGTTAAAGGGTAAAGTTTAAGCTTTATCCCCTTTGACTTGAATGATCTTTCATACATTTACTCTGTTGAGAGGAGATGAAAATGCAGAGCCTTTTTCTGCCAGGAACGTCAGAAAGGTTCATCATCATCATCTCTTATTAACTGTTAGAGGGGACCCAGCTCCATGGCAGGAATGTGCTGAGGGAAGGGAAGGGGAATGCAGTCCTGGTATAGGCTGGGCCACTCTATTTATAATTAACATAAGCCTCGGTCTTGTTGGAACTTGGCATGTTCAGAGCCTGCAGCTCCAGTCATTTGCTTGACTTTTTCCTCTAATTCCCATTGCTAGGTATAAACAGTTTGACCCTAGCTGCTGACCATCCAGGCAGGAGTGCCACCCCTCCTAAACATTAATGAATGATCCCTGCTCTCCGTTGGCTGATTCAGGCTCCACGCAGCGCCCTTTCCTCCGGGTCACTCTTCGGTTCCGGTGGAATTTGGCATAACAACGTAGCCCTATGGAAAAGACACGTAGAAGTGAGCAGGAGGTTCCAGGGCTCACTACAGCACTGACATCAAACAATTAGCTCTCAATCTCAGTTGATGACAGAGCCTGCTCCAGTGGGGACAGTCCCAGGCCTGGGAAGCCCGGGCTGTGTCAAATGAGGTGGCAGAGAAATGCCTTGCAAGGGCAGGGCATATTGCTTTCTGGGCCCTGCTATTCTGCTTGGCTCACTGTACTGGTTTGGGATTCACTGGCTTCTTGAAATACCAATGAATTATCCCAATTGTTTCCAGTGATTTTATGGAAGCCCTGCTTGGTTTCCTTCTATTACTTCCCATTACCATCTAAGTGATCTCTCCATTGGGAAATGACTATAGACTTAATGTGCAGCAGCAATGGCTAGGGAGCTCCCCTTGCTATTTATTTCCCTGAAGCTTCAGGAGAGGAGGGAAGAGACTTTGAAGCGTTATTACTGGGAGGTCTGATCCAGAGCTCATTGCCAATCCCCTTCAGTTTCTCTGCTTTGGATGCTCAAAGTACAGGGTCTGAGGGAAGCTACGTGATATGGCATTGATGAATATTAAGGGGGGGAAAATAAGGCATTTCATTTGTAAAAAAATATCAGTACATACTCTCCCATGGCGGTGGAAGGCAATGGGAGCCTCTGGTCAGGATAACTCATTGGTTTTGGGCACTGATAGATTTATCTTTTGGTGTCTGTTGTCTGACTTTGTTACACCAGAATGCATAGCTGGTTGGACCAAATGGGGTACAGCCTTTGTGTAAATAATTCTCATGAAAGCCCTGATTTTCAATAGCCCAGTATTTGGTCATTGGATTGGCAGGAGCTGATCTGATTGTCCTAGAAACTGCAACTCTTTTTACTCGCAGAGCAGGCAGCAGATAGCAACAGTGCCAGCACCCCACAGAGTTGGGGAGGCTGAAGATTTATAGCTTTTATAGTGAGACAGTCCATAAACTGTCCTTGAGTACTTGTACACGGGAGACCCAGCTGATGTCACAGGTCACTGAGCAGCCTTTTGGAGTGCATGTCCCTGGGCTATATTGAGAAGGCTACCTTGAAGTCGGGTTTTTGCCCCTCATTACCAATTCCCCCAGGGCAGTCTGGCCTCCCAGAGGGAGAGCACACAAGATCAGAGCTCTACTCTTATCTGGACCCTACATCTCTGGGGATCTTTTTAAATGCTACAGAGGATGCATATTTGGCATCAACTTACAACTAGCTTAAGTATAAAGCAGGGCCAGGGGCAGCCCTCATTAGGCTTGCAGAAACGCTTTTTTAGGCTGATCTATTTGAACATTGTCTTTGATGAGGACTTTCAATTGTTACGTGACACAACCAAAGTGAAGACTATCATTTAACATTCAACTTCAGGAAAGCAGTCTGTTTAACTGGGTAAAGAGTAGGTGAATGACCCCTTCAAAGTCACTAGGTATCTAACACAGGTCACAAAACTTGGCAACCAGAATTTTGTTCTGGTTGACAAGTCCTAGTGCCTGGACCTGGTCTTGAACATGTTCAGACTAGAAGAGTGTGACTCTCAACATCTTCCTAATACAACTGTCTATTAAGGGCTGCTATGGATTCTTCAGAAAACAAAAGTCTGTGTCCTACTAAATATCTACTAAATTGCTATAAATTCAGTCTTAATTAACTCAGGAAAGCCATATTAGGCATAAGGTCATGTAAAACAAGGATAGTTGTCTGTTTTAATAACCTGTGATACTTGAAAGCACCACTGAAGTGTTAATATATTGTGGCTTTTTGTTTTAGGTTTGTAGCTATCAGAATTTTTGGTTTCAAGAGGGAAAACAAGATAGATGACTCAATGGTCACTTTGTGAGTCAGTGGCAGGGAAAGGCTAAGAGCAGCAGAGTTTGGCTCCTATTTTCATGTATAAACAACTATTCCAAGTCAACTACAAAGCCAGCTGGAAGGGAGGAGAGCAAAGAGCTGAACTCACCTTCAGTGCACATACAGTCATCATAACATTTGTTGTTAAGGCCTCGATTGTGTGGTTTACAGAGGTGTTCACGCAAGTCACAGCAAGAGCCTGCAACACAGGAACAGCACAGGTCACTTATCTCCTTCCCTTGTAGGGCACCCATGACAGGTCCATGGTACAGACATCATCTGTGCCCACAACATGCCTAAAGAGCCTTCATCCTTCCCTCTGCTTTCTATCAGCATTTGATGTAAGAATACTTATATTAAAACCTGGGTTGGATTTCAAACACTCTCATGTTTGGAGAAATGACTCTACCAAACTGATCCTGACCTGGGAGACAGTCAAGGTGATGATCACATGGTTCTCCTTCAGC
This sequence comes from Scolopax mira, assembly GCA_004320125.1. NCBI lineage: Eukaryota > Metazoa > Chordata > Aves > Charadriiformes > Scolopacidae > Scolopax > Scolopax mira. The sequence goes on along the minus strand of BJBW01004629.1, from coordinate 26,407 downwards.
CGTCACGGTTTCATTTCCACTGCTGGGGCTCTTACTGCGGCGTTTTTCTATAGAAAAAAAACAGATGCTGATAGAAAATTTCACGCTAGTGTTTTTATTTTGGAGACTATATTGTTCCAGGGTATAAACAGCCTCAAACTTCAAGAGTTTGAACTCTAAACCTTCATAGTCTAATTTCCTGCCTATTTCTCAACCCTCCATCTATCATTTTTCCTCTGCCCTCAAACTATGCATCCAAAATGAGAAATACTCTGAAACTGAGCACAAAACACAATCAGCATTATTCTTATTTGTCTCTTTCCCCACCACTATGATCTCACATCCCTCAGCACATCTGTGAACACTAACCGTAGGACAAGCCTTACAAAATGACTTTTGGGAAAGGGAGGTTTAGCACCTTTCTTTTTAGCAGATGGCCACATTTCTGGTTTGAGATCCTCATAATCTGTCCAGTCAAAGAGTGCCATATCTAGGGTGGGCATCACATCCCCATCTTGCCTGAGGCGGGCCTGCAAACCACAAGAAACCAAAGAGACAAAGGATTATACTTCTGTAGTGACACTGAAGTCTTCACAAATTTTCCTGGTGGTTTTAGACCTTAAAAAGGCCTTATGATTCCCAGCTCCCTTCCCTCTGTCTGATCCACTGGGGATTCTTGGCATCTCATTTTCAAAAGAGCTTTCCAGCTCTTGAAGCCAAGAGGAAAGCTTCCACTGCTTTTATGTGAGGACAAAAGGCGATCAAGGAGCATTAGGACACTCTGCCTGTCCAGCTCCTACTGCCCCCTCTGGTCCTGGAAGCTGAATGAAGATGGCCAGGTAAGGGAGAGGTAGGGAAGGGAAGAGAAGCAACTAAAGAAAATATTCATGAAGAAGATGGGTTTAGATGTCTCCAAGACAGAATGCTTGCTTTTGAGGGAGGACTTTGATGTTAAGCTCTCACTGGGAAGGAGAAAAAAGGAAACCGGACCTTAGCTGCAGGAAATTTCTGTCCACATCAGAGGTACAGTGTGGTCCCCAGCTCTCTTTTTACCTGTGACCGCGGTGATGTGGCTGGAAGAACAGGAGGCTCTTCTGTGGAAACAGCTAGTTCCAGTGCAGTGATGAGAAGCATGGTGGGAGTCAGACTTGTAGCTTCCTCTGCCTGGAGGTTTTGAAACTGTTCTTCAAAGCTTTCAGGCTTCTTGTACAGGGAGCTTGGCCCAGCCTCAGGAGTCTTCCCTGCAGAAGGCAATAGGTACAGTAGCATTAGCTTTCTCTCATCCCTCTCTCTTTGTGTGACATAGATTTGAGTCAAAGGAATTCAGATTTCATCCAGCCACTGGCCAGTGTTCTACCACCCTGAACTGGTGTTTAGACCAGTCATGTGCTATTAAAGTGATAGATCAGGTCCAGAGTATATGCATCTTGATTTTTCACACTTAAGTCATACATAATCACACCTTCTTGAAGATATATCTATCTCTTGCTTAAAAAGAAAATAATTTCTTCTTCTGGTCTTTTGTACCATTTTTAACCCAATGGATTAAGCTGCTGGAAATACCTGTGAACACATTCTTAATTGATATTAGTTGTGGATTATTTCAATTTAGCTCAAGTCAGGACCTCTCTAATTTGAAAGAAGAATATTTTCAGACCCTAATCCCTGCTCTTCTTAAGTATTCATTTAGATAGAGACCTTAAGTTAAACCAAAGAAACAAGGCTTGTTTTGTAGTCTGTAGATATCACTTTGAACCAGCTTTCTTGCATACTCTTCTATACTGCTTAACAGGAGTCAATTAGTCAGTCCCCTGAGAAAACAACAGATCTCTTCTTACTGAGGCAGAGAGGAGTGATAGCAGGAACTCAGGGATACTGACACCCAGCTTGTCAAACAGTGTAGACTGACACAAATTGCCTGGCTCTAGCAGATTTACCACACCGAGTGTACCATACCACAGAGACACACACCCACAACTTGACCTGCGAAGGAAAGCAGTCCTAGTCAGAAACAAGCAACATTTTAAAGTAACTAGTTCAATTTCACAGATGCAAAATTTCTAGTTTTTGTAGTTCAGCATAAATGTAGAAGAATACAAACTCTGATGAAAACAAACTGATCTTCAAGCAAAGTAGAGGTTTTGTATTATTTCTAGTTCTGGTCATGTTTTGAAGTCAGTGGAGAGACTGAGCATGGCTTGGGCATGTTTATTCACAAATTGAACCATTTACTAAAAAAGGACAAAAACAAAGGCGGCCACCCTAAAACAACCCCTCAAGGCCTAGGAGCTTTCAGAGCTCCCCCTGTAAGGCAAACCAGGTCATTTTCCCAAAACTGCAGCCAGCAGTAAAAACCTCTGGTTCGGGAGTTCCCCTTTTTTCTTGTGCCTCTTTTGTTAGGCAGATTTCTCCCCAGAGCAAGCACACATCCCACACCCTCCACATACCCATGTGGCTCAACCACAGCTGCATCTTCTTGCCCTCAGACAAGTGACACTCATTTCCACTGACCCAACAGCCTCAGCTTCCCTTGGAGCTCAAATACCTCTGTGGTGTTTCAGCCTGTCCCTGCGGCTGTGTCGCCGATGCTCTCGGTTCTGCTTCTTTCCTCTCTCAGACCCAGGGGACTGGTTCTCCCTCTCGGGATGTGGGAATTCAAACCCCAGGAACACATCCTTATTCTGTTTCAAGGCTGCTGGCTGTCCCTCTGCTGCCAGCTCTTCCACAGCTGGAGCTCCACTTCCCATTCTGAGGGCCTCTTCCCCAGCCGGCTGCCCTCTAGGAGGCATGGCATGGATCTTCTCCTTCTTGGCCAAGCCATGCTTGTGGTGGTGCCCACTTCTGGGCTGCTGCAGCCACATCTCTTGGTTTTGAAGATGGTTGTTGTTCTCTGGGACATTTTTGAGCTTTGTGTCAGGGTCCAGGGAGTCTGTGGGGCTGATGTCAGAAAGAACCAGCAGGCACAGGAAAAGGACAGGAGAGAAGAAGGTGGCAGAAGTTGCCATAATCCTGGGTGCTCTGCCTCACCTGCATTTTAAAACAAGAAGAAAAAATAAGCAACCGACTTCTAGGAACTGTAAAGGCAAGCAAGGTTCAGACCTAGGACACTTCGATGAAAACAATTATGGTGTCCAGAGCTGGAAGTGTTTTTTTCCCTCCTTGGTTACCTCCTCCTCTCCTGGCCCTGGTTACAGCAGCTGAGGCACACGTGCAGGGCCTGCAGGGCTTGAGAGTCCCAGTTTCATGTGCAAATGAGGGCCATCAATCAGCAGGACATTTCCCTTTGATTCCTGACTAGCCCCCCTACCCTCCCATTCACAGCCTACCATCTGAGGGGCTAGGGAGCCTGGCTCCTGCAGGCCACAGCTCCTGAGCCGCCTGCATAGCACCAGCTGTCTGGCTAGGGCTGTTTGCTGCCAGGTTGGCATCCTGGGCCTGGCTGGCACTGGCCCCTCCTCACAGCTGGTTTCCTTGCAATGAAGATGTCAAGATGAACAGAACTGGAGGCAGATGGTGGCCTCGCAGGACCAGCAACAGCCCTGAGCAGCTCAAGACAGAGACACGTGCATACACACACACACACACTGCTTCAGGGTGGCTGACACTCATCAAGGGAGGAAAAAACATAGGAAATTTTGTGCTGATATCTCACAGCAGAAAAATAAATCTGCTGCTGCCAGCAAAGCAGGGAATGTTGGCCTAAAGATCAAGGGGCAGGGAGGCACACTGAGTTTTCTCTAGCTTGTCCCACTTTTCCTTCTTGACCCTGCACAGGTCACTCCACCTTACCCCCCAGGTGAAGCTGTCACTGGGAGGGTATTTTAAGTCCAAAGGACACTGAGACAGAGTCCTTCAGCACAACGGCTGCAATCTATTCTCATTCATTCTGCTTTGCTATAACGTTTTTGAGGGTCTTCCTTCATCCCTGAGTTTGTGTTACGAGACGTGGCTTTTTGAGACACTGCACAAGTCAGAGACCTCTCTAATTAGATCATTCTGTCTGTCCTTCTCCACAAAAAGGGGAAAAGGGATTTTCAGCATTTCCAGTGCAGCCTTTCACTTTAGGGTAGCTTTCTCAGACTGTCCCTCTCAAGCTGGGCAGCATGAAGGCCTTAGCTTAAGAGCTAAGGGCAGCAGCCTTTGAGGCCAATCTCAGTGCTTTTCTGGGAAGCTGGCATGAGACACTTTAAGAATGGCTTTGGCTCTTTCTTTCCTCTTTGAATTGATGAGACAGATGTGCAGTGTTTTGACTCAGTGAAACTGCTGCCATCATAGCAGCCCCAGCCTCATGGAGCATCTGGGCACTTTAGAGGGAGATGTCTTCATCCTCTTAACTGAAAAGCCTGCTCAATCATTCACCAGTTTTCTGCCTTTTCAAGATTCATCTCCGTTATTGCTCAGAGCCTGGGAGCAAACATTCAGTTCAGACCTGCCCTGGAAGGAGGTAGGCAGCACAATGGCCTTCTCTTTAATGCAGTGTCTGAAAAGCAGGTCTTTCCACTGGCCACAAAGGACAACAAACTGCTACTTCAGGATGGATTTTGGAGGTGCCGGATTGTTCATTTGAAGGCATAACACTATGAAGGAGTATTTTGTCGGCAGCTACCTAGGACAAAGGAAAACCAGACCAGCAGCTAAATCTATTAACAAAGCACTTGAAGTCATGCTTCAAAACCGATGGAACAAATAGCAACCAAGCAAAACCCAAGCTGTGCATCCACAGTCTTTGTTTTTTCCTAGGATTTTCTCTTTAAGAACCAGAGCAAACCAGCTGGATCAAGGCATCACTCAGAACAACTCAAAGAGCTGGAAACAGCATCTTACCTTTTCATCTGCAGGCAAAATGCCAAGAGGAGAGAACAAGTGCAAAGAGAATGCAAGGCAGGTGTTTCCAATCTCACTCACACAGACATGGGCTCTTTGATGGGGAACCTGACAGACACATTAGCTGCGGATTCTGGTTTTCAGCAGGGGCTAGAAAGCAGCTAAACGCTCTGGGGCAGTTAAACAGGTCTGCTTCAAGATGTAGGGGGCATTTATTTAAGTCGCCCACTGCCTTGTTGGCATGACACGGGATGAAAGTGCAGGTAGAGCACATGGGATGCCTCATCTCTGGACTGGCTGAGAGGGCAGGCTAACATGCTGTGTCACTGGGAATCTTGCACTAGTAATGCAGATAAACACCTGTGCTGTGCTGTTGCCAGGGGAGGTCTGAGCTGTTTGTCAAACCAGAACAGCGCATAGACAAGTTTTGCTACATTGGATTAACACAATACTGCCTTCTCTTAACTACTTATTTCCATGTCATGATCTGTCTTTAACTTCAGAAGCCTCTTCCCACTCCTTTCATTTTTCTTACCTCATAGAAGGTATAAAATTCACACTTCCAAGAGACAGCTAGATAACACAACAGCATCCCTAGTTCTCCTCAGTGCTCAGGTTTCTCAGTGTCTGAGCACCAAAGTAAACACCACCATCTCCTCGGTCAGTCCACAAAAGAAGCCCATGCTAGCCCTGGGCTTGTTGATGTAGGTGACAGCAATGTTCTCACACTGCTGATGCATCCTTTCTACAAAGGCTGAAATTCTGCCCTGAGACATATGCCAGGTAGAAAGAAGCCTGGCCTTGTAAGAAACCTTTCCTAAATAGCTCTAAAACAAACACTCATGTCACAACAACCCCAGAATTCATCCTCTTCTTAGGGTTAATATCTTAACCCAGAAAATAGCTGAAGTACTTGCCAAGTTAAGCTGCCCCTATAGTTCTTCAACACCAGACCTACATCCTCCTTACTCCACCCCATGCCTTGCACTTCCTTTATATACCCTCAGGATTATGAGCCACCTGCCTCTTGAAATAGCCAATCTGCTTACTAACAAGAAAATGTGTAAAGCAAAGATAAGGCCTTAGAGCTACCCAGGGTGCAGGCTCAGGACTGATGAGCGAGTTGCAGTGCTGCCTCTCAGCCACCATTTCTGATCTATTTTGGGCTAATAGCTGGTGGTCACAACTGTGTAAGGGAAATTAAGGTTGGTTTTTTTTGCATCCTGGCTAACTTTCCCTGTGGGGAGGTCTTTTTCTCTGGACTCACTGATACAATTGCAATTACTCTGCTTTCTGCCTGTAATCGTGCAAGGTAGCCATGGTCAGAGTAGGTACACAGAAACTCAGGCATGTGTTCTCCCTATAAATACATTATGTCATCTTTTCTCTGATGTAGGCTCTGAAACTGCCCCTGCTGCATTTGGTTTGTATTTGACCAAGCAGGAACATCAGGTCCGCTACAGCAATCACATATCTGACTTAAAACATGATGCCTGACAGTCCTGGCTTTAACTTTTCACCTCTGTCCTTCTCTTGAACTGAGAAATAGAGAATATCAAGATCCTTTATTGCCCCAGACTTCAAATGTTGCAGCTTGTGTGCTCAAAGGCTGAACCAGGCTAGACTCAAGCACGTATTTCTGGGCCAGATTTCTCTTTGGTTCTGATAAGCTCAGACTGGCAGGAACATGTAAAGATTTCCTGGACTCCAGACAATCCCAAGCTGCAGCATTAGACAAAGTGTATATGCACCTACCCGGGTGCTGTGTGTATGTGCATGTGTGGCAGGGACGACAGACAATAAACCCAGCTTTGTGTGCCAGGCCCCCTGTAAATAAGAAGCCATAGGGTGATGGATGGGCTTGGGAAGGCCTGGAGCAGAATGGACGGGGTAGGCTCTATGGTAGCTGACATGCAGAGAGCTGGCTGGAGCCAGGAGGATGGCATTGTGCAGATAAATGAGATTTCACTTCCCTGCTGGGTCTCTTTCCATCTGTTTTTCTGTTTCTGGAGGCAAATGCTGGGAAGTTTCATATACAATCTGCCAAGAGACCTTCCCATTTCAAAGGGATCTCTCCCAGCTTTCTAGGATCTCCAAAAGCAGACAGGTAATCTTATATGCACCCTTCTTTTTTTCTTTTGCACATTTACTTTGTAAAGAATATTTTTTTTTGCTGCTGGCCCAGATATCCTTGGGGTAGCAGAGCGGCAGGGTCCCTTACTCACAGATCTCCAGTCCTTTTGGGTCCCTCTTCAGAGCTGCCCTACTTCTTTCTTAGGTTTCCTGTATCCATCGTCACCTTTCCTCCCTACCTTGCTTTTCATATTTATCTGACTCCAGTTTCTTTGTCCCTCATGACTGTGTTTGGGGTAAGACATTTCTGCTCTGCAGAGATTTAGGCTGGGGTATTTGAATCCCACCACTACCCTTTGAAAATCTGCTTTCCTTTGGCTTGTGTCTTTTTTTCTCTCACTTTCTGCCATCACCAAACAGCACTCTGCTGTAGAAAGGGCCAAATTCACCAGTATTAGTGCAACTAGTGCTGCCTCTGTGCCTCCACAAAGCATCTCTCCGGGACATCTCAAATCCAGTGACCACTTCAAATGTGACTCACTCAACATCAATTGAAGGGCTGGAACTGGGACTTCAGTTTTGCTGACCCGTTGGCCCAGGCAATGCCTTCCCCTCACTGGGCAGGCTGACAAACTGTGCTCTGCCTTCCTAATCCCTGAGGACACAAGTGGCTTGTTCATGGAGCACAACCCAGGAAATATCATCTCCTGCAGCCTGGACTCGGGAGGAAGCTGGCAGTTCTGTACCTGTCACTAGGTCACTGCTAAGCACCAGCAACCCTGGCTCTGATGAACACTGGACACTTTCAAGTCACTATTGTGCCTCTTACCTTCAACCACCCTTTCTCCTGTGCCTACCCTGACCTGCACAGAGACCTTCACTGCTCCCCCAGGGATGGAGCAGCCCAGCAAGTCACTGTATTGAAGGGGAAGTGGGGCACATGAATGAATATGCAGTACCCTCTGCTCTGCTTCCCCCCGGGGACTTCACGGAGTGGCTGACACAGCCATCATAGGCAACCTGCTATCAAACAGGGTCTACTCTACCCAATAATGAGATTAAAATAGCAATGAGCCTGAGATTAGCATCCGAGATAGAGTCGCTTGCTGTCAGCACAGCAAAGACTCTCCAGTTTAACGCACAATGCCTAGTGACAAATGAGACACAATCAATAGGAAAGGTCATTGCTCACCCGCCTGTAAAGGACCCACCAGTGGGACAGGGGAGAATGGGGGCAGATTTGGCCCCTTCTTCACTGTGGGGGGAGAGGGGTGGATGTGTCCTGACCGGCAGAACAGTTGGGCTGCGCTTTCAACATTTTTCCTGGCGTGTTCTCACTTTGAACCAAACCGTGTAGGATTAATGTCTCCTTCTGCAAGGGAGAGGAGATGGGAATGCAAACCCATTCCCACTAAACCCTCCGGTTGACAGAAGACTTCAGGTGTGAATTGGATAAATGTCACTTAAATCCTATATGATGAATTACTAGCTGTAATAAGCCATTAACGGATGCCAAATTGATTTAATTCAGAAACGAGATCTCACTTTTATCAACAGAGGAGGAGCAGAGAATAACCCGGGGGGCTCTCGGGGGCTCGGCAGTGCGTGGCTTCACCAACACAATGACTCGCTGGGAAAAGCTTCCTTCACCCCACGGACACTTTCCGTGGCAGCTCTGGCTCTGCCGGGACCTACCCCTGGGGTACGCGGGAGTTGGGGGGGGGGGGGGGGGGGGGGGGGGGGTACGGTGCCTCTGTCCGAGGTGACTTCTCTTCCAGGGAAGGGGAGAGCCGTCCCTGGAGGGAGCTCGCAGCAGCCCCTGAAGTAGCAGGGAGTTGCGGGCGGGCGGCGGGGCGCCAGACCCCAAGCCCACCCCGCACACCCCGGCAAGGTGCGCGGCGCTGCACATCGCGCCGAGGGGGAGCCGGTTGGCAGGACCGGGGGAGCCTGGAGCCCGCTCCCGGTCACGGGTGACAATAAGGCTGGCTGGAAGCACCGGCGCCGTCCGGGCTCGGCTCCCGCCGCTGCCACCCGGGGGCATCCCGGCGGCGACAGTCCCCGTCACCCCCGGCCTTTGTCTCCTCCGGGGCGCACGGAAAGTGGGAAAGTGCCCCCCCCCCTCCTGCTCCTCCCCAATCCCTGCCAAAGCAAAGGGAAATCAGCTCGGTGAAACATGCTGCCCCTCTCCCCGCCTCCCCGCACCCCTTCCTCTCATCCCGCAAGGTGAGCGCGGTGCGGGCAGCGCTGCCTACCTGTCCGCCGCTCCTCCGTCTGGGCTGAGCCCGGCAGGCAGGGCAGGGCAGCGGCTGTGCATGCAGCGGGAGGGGAGGCAGGTCTGCCAGGGGGGCAGGGGGTGTTCAAACCCGAGAGGAGGAGGAGGAGGAGGAGGAGGAGGAGGAAGAAGAGGAGGAGGAGACAGGGGGAAGGCAGTGGGGGAATGCGGAGAGGAATTGGGGACGCGGGGAGTCCCGGGGGACTGGGGTGCATGGTGCGGGGGGAGGTGGGGATGGGAGGGGCGCGGGGAGTGCTATGGGGGGGTGCGGGGGTGCAAGGGCTTGCGGGGGTGCAAGGGGTGCAGGATGCGGGGGTGCTGTAGGGGGGTGCGGGGGGTGCCCGGTGCGAAGGAGGAGGAGGGTTGCGGGAGCGCAGGGTTGAGCGGTCCCACGGGGCCGGTGTCAGGAGCGGTCTCTGCTCTGGTCCCTGCCCGGGGCAGACAAAGGACAAAGACAAAGGCGGGGCGGCCCGGTCCCGGTGGACCCCGCTCACCTGCACGGCGGGGCGGGGCGGGCGGGCGCCCCTGCCTTACGGTAACGGGGTAGGGAAGCGGTCCCTGGGGGGGACACCAGCGTCCCCCGCTCCCTGCACCGAGCGCCCAGCCCCGCCGTAGCGGAGGGAGCTAAGGGGGGGGGTGTGGGCATCGGACGGGGGGGGAACGGGGGCGGCGGGGACCGGCTCCCACCCTCCCAGCTCCTCCCGCCGCCAGGGGGCGCCGTGTCCCCCCCCCCCCGCGCCGCCCTGACGTCATACGGGCGCGCCGCCGGGCGGCCCCTCGCGCTGTGCGCCCCGCGCGTGCGGCCGGGAGGGACGGCGGCGGGGTCGGTGCGGAACGGAGCGGTACGGAGCGGGGGGGGAGGTATCGGGGAAGGGGGGACACACACCGGGGCAATGAGGGGGCTGTGCTGGGGGGGGAGGGGGAGCGCCGTTCGGGGCGGGAGCGGTGCTAAAGGCCCCGGCGGTCACTGCCCGGTGACAGCGATGGCGGTCGGGTGAGGAGCGCGTCCCTGTGCCCGTAGCCGGGGTCTGCCCTTCCCTCTGCCCGGTTGTTGGAGACACCGCTGCGGGTCTCCCTCCGCGGCCGTGCTAGGCAGGGGGCGGCGCAAGCCGGTGCCCGAGGCCTGGGGTGGCCTTTGTGGGCTGGGACGGGGACCCGGTAACGGACACGGGCGCTCTGGTGGCGGGGTGTGTGTGCTGTCCCTGCCTCCTGCGCTTCCCTGTTGGAATTCTTGCAGCAAGGGCTTGCTGCCTTCCAGAAAGCAGCCCGATGGAAGCTCAGGCTTTTGCTTCCCTGATTACCCCCCCTCACTCCCCTGCCGGCCCTCGGTGCCGTGGGACGCGTTTTTCTGGCAACTGACCTCATACAGGACAGGAAATTCAAATGAATAGGTGGAAGGAAATTAATGCAGCGTCACTCTGCTCAGTTACTCCAAAACCTGAAGCTGAGGGAGCATGAAACGTGTGGTTCTTAGGCCTGTGGCTGTGTTTAAGGGTGGGTCTCTTGGGGTGCTGTTGCCCCACTGGGGGATGTCTAGGTGAGGATGTGAACCTAAACCTCTAAAAAGGCTGTGGAGTCCCCTTCTCTGGAGGTTTTCAAGACCTGCTTGGATGCAATCCTGCTATAGCAGGGAAGTTGTACTAGATGATCTTTAGAGGTCCTTTCCAATTCTGACAATTCCATGCTTCTGTGAAAACACACATTCTTTATGCTGCTGTGATGCAGATCTTTTGTACAGATTTGAGAGTCCCTGCAGTTGAGGCGCTGGAGAGATGCTTAAGTATCTTAATTCTATTTATTGTAGCAGGTCATTAATATTCCAGGCAGTCTTTACATGGAACGGTAAGATTCTTATTTAAAAAGGGAGAGGAGAGTAGCTCCCTGTGTCAGGAAGGTTGAAGTACTTCTCTGTAGGTCTGAACAACCTGATTTGTTGCAGCTGAAGCAGGTTGAAAATCAGTGGCTACAGAACTGATTGGAATGTCTGTGGCTCATTAGGGGTCTGTGTGACACCTGTGTTACTGATGGAGCCAGGGTGCACCTGGAGGCATTTAAAGACATACACAGTTTATGACCAAAAAACTGCTGCTATTAGTGGTTAGAGTTTGCATGTGTGCAGAGAGTATGGATAAAAATAATGAAACAAAATTCATAATAAAAAATGGTGTACACTGTACATGATTTTAAGCAAATATGTAAGGCATGTTCTTCACCGTATAAGGAAAGCTGTTGGAAAGTTGAGCCCCAGTGTCTGCTGTTTGTTGGCACATGGTATCTAATGGCTCTCCAATGTGCTGCCATTTATGATTGTCACAAATTTCAGGCTCCCCAGGGAAGTGGTCAAGGCACCAAGCCTGGCAGAGTTCAAGGAGCATCATGCTCTTAGTCCTGTGGCTTAGATAGTCCTGCAGGGAGCTGGACTCCGTGATCCTTATGGGTCCCTTCCAGCTCAAGATATTTCATGATTCTGTTTCTGTGTGACAAATTCCATGTTGACTGAATTATGCAGCTGTGCAGGGTTTGGTGTCCTGGGGACTAGAGAAAGATGCTCTGAAGCTGTTGGTGGTGGACAGCAGTTGAGTACCTGTGTTGTGTAGTGTCAGTGGAAGATGCCTGAGCAAGAAATGCTTCATGGAGTGGTGTGGGAATAAACCCATAAAACTGACAAGTTCTTGTTTTGTAATAGGATATAGGGATTAGAAAAGGTGTATGTTCCAGTATGTTATGGGAACGTGTGGCTTTGAAAAAAAGAAATGTTCCTTGTGCTACTAAGAAGTGATTGTCTAAACTTCCTTATGTCTTAGCACTAGAATTCTCCAGTCCTAGGAAAATATATCAAAAAGGGAGGCAGACAGTGAAGAACTCTCAACTGGACAGATTTTTTGCTACTTTTTTTAAAATAAAAACCAATTAAAAAAAAAAGCAGGAATTAAATTATGAGCAGTATGAGGTGTGGGCCAGAACACAGCAATGCTACTGTCCTTCTTTTTTGCAGTACTGGTGATTTCTGATGACATGTGGGTTCTGGAGGGTGGTTAAACCTTTCCCAGTGGGCCCTGAGGAGTTGTCATGACAATGTTGATGTGCTTGTGCTGAGGCAAGAGGACAGGTTTTTGGGGGGTGCTCAGGGCCACAAGGTGGCTCCGTGAGCTGATTGTATTAATAATACAGAGCCAGAGAGTAAACATTCTTTCTGTGGTTCCTTCCAGGCTCTGGGGAAGATGACCACTCTCACGCGGCAGGACCTTAACTTTGGGCAAGGTAATGTCTTGTGCTGCAAACTGGTACAGCTTGGCAAGGCTTCCTGTTGGACATGAGCTTGTGAGATCACAGTTGGAGGGTTGCTCTGTCCCTAATCTTCCTGCAGCGAAGGGGAAGCAGGGGAATTGCATTCAGGGAAAGATACCTTAGAAAAATAATAATTCTTAGGAGTAGCTGGTACTACTGTGTGTGCTTCCACCCCTCCCTACTTCAGCATCCTTTAACTTTGTTTTTCAGTGGTTGCAGATGTTCTTTCAGAATTTCTGGAAGTGGCTGTTCACCTTATCTTGTATGTCAGAGAAGTTTACCCTATTGGGATCTTTCAGAAGAGGAAAAAATACAATGTACCTGTCCAGGTAGGAGACTGTCCTGGAAGCTGACAGCCACGTGGAGAAGTGAAATAGCAGGGATGGGTCAACACTCACCAGAAAAAACTAAATCACTTCCAGAGTTTGTTTTAATGTGCAAACTCATTTTTGAAGAGAATTTAGTCCTTGTCAAAGGGAAAGCAGCCTCGTAGCTGAGGGTACAGCAGTGCTCATGGAACAGCAGATCATGGATAGCAGGAGTAGGCAGCTTCCCCAGCTCTGTGCAGTCAGGTAACACAAAAGCACGCTTCCTAGGAAGTGGAGATGGTTGGAATATATTATTCCCAATAAACTAATATGGGTGTATATTCCCAATATACTACAACTGTGTGGGTACAGTGATCTGCCTCGGCTAATTAAGCCCTCCATGAAAGAATTACTGGTTTGAAGTGGCAGTTTAGGGGTGAAGAACTCTACTTAAAGCATGACATGAGTGCCTTGTAACATTGGCACTTCTGCAACGTTGGTGTTTCTGTTGAGATCTCCCTGTGTAGCCTTCTCCTGGTTCACATCAGAACCCAGCTCTGACCAGTGCCTGTGTTTGCTGCAGATGTCCTGCCACCCGGAGCTGAATCAGTACATCCAGGACACGCTGCATTGCGTCAAGCCGCTGCTCGAGAAGGTAAGATCACATCAAGGATTGAGCCAAAAAACTACTGCAAGTGGTTTTGATAGAATATAGGAGAAAGAAATACTGTCTACATTGCAAAATTTATTTACAAATTTATCATACACAATATATGAGCTGATAAAGCTACTAATAAAAATAAAACCAACATCCATAACCATGTCTTGCAGTTAAGGCACAGCCTTACTGCTGATCATTAGCATTTAGTTACATCTGATACATGCACAAGAACATGCAGCTATATATTCAGTTACATCATCCTACACGTTAACATTCTGCTTTTGAATATATTTTAAGTACCCGTCTGGCAGAACAGTTGGAATGCTTTGCTGTAAGCCAGCAGGCAAAGGCAGGTTTGAACTCTAGGTTTTGTGAGAGAAAGGTGTGGTTGTAAGAAACTGCAGAATTTGCATTCTCTGCTCTTTATAGAGCTCTTTACAACCTTAATGCACATCTGGAGAATGGAGGGAGGTCAGTTTTACATTGTGATAGTACAAAACTGCTGTATTTGGCCAACGGTCTAAGCTTATCTTATCTTAACTTCCTCTTCATTGTCCGTTCCTGAGCAACGCAGTGAGATAAGCTGTATCTAGAGAAATGTACTGTTTAGAGCATTTCATTTTTCCTGGCCTTAGTGATAAGCTGTCAGTTCAACATCTAGCAAGAAATGTCTTTTTAAAAGCATTTTTGTTCTGATTGATAATAATAATAATCTGTCAGTGCTCAAGCTTTGGATAGCTGCTAGTGCTGTGAGCCACAAGTCAGCATCCTCCCACTTCATCAGCAGTCCATGAAGCAGACTGGGGGCAGAGAGAGCTTGTCTTAAGGAAGGTATTTTTCTATCATTGTTCTTTCAGAATGATGTGGAGAAAGTCGTAGTCGTAATCCTGGATAAAGAGCACCACCCTGTGGAGAGATTTGTCTTCGAGATCACCCAGCCACCTCTTCTTTCCATTAGGTAAAGTTTCCATTCCTGCTTGCCCACGGCATCCAACGCCTGCCTCCGCAGCGCTGTTTGGAAGCAGCTCCAGGCCCCTGTACTTTGCTGCACACCTGTAACAACTGCTGTGTCCCCAACAGCTCAGAGTCCCTGCTGTCCCACGTGGAGCAGTTGCTGCGTGCCTTCATCCTGAAGATCAGCGTGTGCGATGCTGTGCTTGACAACAATCCCCCAGGTAAACATGGCCATTGCACGGCCTTGCTTGACTTGTGACAGCAGCAGGTGGTGTCCTGTCCTCTGGCACTTGTCCCCTGGGCTGGAGCCTACCCTTTCTCTTGCAGGTTGCACCTTCACGGTTCTGGTTCACACACGGGAGGCTGCCACACGGAACATGGAAAAGATCCAGGTGATAAAGGTGGGTGAGATCTTTGGCTGCCTGACTGCGTGTGAGCGACCTGTAAAGACTGGAAATTAGAGAGTTTTTGGCATCTGTAAGAGTAAGGCCAGTAGGTGCTTTGAACACATAGGTAAGCTTTGTGTGATGCACTTCCCAGCTTTGCTTTGCACTTGTTAAAATGGTTTACACCAGTGAGGTGAGCGAGCACGTTCACCACACACCAGCCACAACTGCAGACAAAAGCTGCTTCAATGCCTGACCTGAAGGCTGTAAGGACACTCATTGCACAATGCCTGCTCACTCAGAAGCACTCTGGCACAGAGAATGGGTACTTGAATTTAAGTAACAACAACAAAAAAAAGCTCCTTTGCCTCATATCCACTGTGTTGGACAGCTGATTCGTTATAAATAGCGAGGAAGCCCAAGAGTCAAGTAAAGTAATGGGGTTTCATTGCACAGGAAAGTGTGTGCAGATCACTTCTTAAAGCAACATATTTTTTTAAAAGAATCCTTGCTTATGTACAAGGAAACTTTTTTCCCTAAGTCAAGTTACTTTGGGTGTCTTAAGGCACAATACAGCAAGCTAGTGAGGTACAGGATTGTTCCAAAGGGAGAGTTTGCTCTGTACTGCTTAGTCATAAAACCCACTGATAGTCAGCCAACCTTTCACCTTACAAGGCAGGACAGAAATAAATCCATGGCCTAAGCATTTTGGAGCTGCAGTTAAACACTGGTGTAATGAATAGAATGTGCTAGTTCAGTACAGCTAAGAGTACATCTTTTAAAGAAGTGAGATGTCACCGTTGGAGTAAGTGGGTTAATATTATAGTTTGATACTGTAACTAAAGCTAATTACACTCAGTCTCAGGGCCAAGTGTGCAACGTTTTGAGTTTTGCTGTTACAAAAGGTTTGAGTTACCTATTTCTTCCCTCAGCCACTAGAGCTGTCATTCACTTAACGCTGACCTAGAGCTGAGAGTGAGCTCAGGACTCCCCTTACAGCCTCTGCAAATAAAGCACCTTGTGTTCCTGCCCCTAGGATTTTCCGTGGATCCTCGCTGACGAACAAGATGTGCACATGCACGACCCCCGGCTCATTCCCCTGAAAACAATGACATCTGACATCTTAAAGGTGAGTGTTCCGGCCCCAGAGGTGCCAGAAACTGTGTATGGTTCTAAGTCTTGTCTACTCTGATGCCAGCTCCACAGTTCCTCTAGGGTGACAGTTTTAATACTGCTGAGCAGTAGCCTGTGCTACAGCAAAACAGGGCAAAACTCCTTATAATAAAATAGGAAACCTGGTTGTAGGGAAAGATACAAACTCCTCCTCTTCAGCCTGTTGAGGACTTCTTTCCCATTCACGTACCTGCATGTCAAAGGGCCCTGATGCTTGTTTCTCTCCTCCAGATGCAGCTGTATGTAGAAGAGCGAGCCCACAAAGGTACCTGATTCCAAATCTTCCTTGCCTTCAAGCCTCATCTGATCTTCCAGTGGAATAAGATACAACACAAACCATACCTTGATAACCGTCTCTTCAGCTGGCCTTCCGGGCGAATGTAGAGCAGCTGCTGCCTCGATTTCAAGTGCTCTTACCAGTGTATATAGAACTGACTTGGAATGTGGAGCCAGAGCCTGTTCCCTTGTGTGCTCACGTGTCAGAGAGCGAGTGTAGGTTTTGTTAGAGCCAGTCCCTGGGGGCAGGACGTGGCTCAGTCAGCGCTTTGTACAGACCCAGTTCTCACCTCAACAGGGCATCTCCATTGCACAGGGACACACAGCGGTCTGTTACGTGCACCACTGCAGCACTGGACTCGTGCTAAAGGTGAGCGAGGCCTTATGTAGTGTCTGTCCACTGTGACTATCCCAACTACTCTTCAATAAATATGAAGTTTTACTCCAGTTGAACTAGGCTGAGTTCTGTCCAAACCAGCCTCCCTCCCTTCACTGAGGAAGTGTTTGTATTTCCTGTGGAGCTTTCACCACATTCCACACCTTTCCCTGGAACACACGTGGGATCTGTCAGTTCACATGAGAGGCTATTACAGCCTCAGTCTCTCCCCTTGCTTTCACCCACACGTGGTATTGACAAGGTATTACACCACTGAAGCAGATGGAAGGAGGCCTTAGTATTGGCTCTGTGCATACAGGGGTATGAGACGTGGTTTGTAGTATTTGAGCTGAGCTTGTTGCCCAGAAAATTAGATAAATCAGCATAGTACCTGCTGCTTCCTCCCAGAAAAAAAAAAAAGCAAGAATACTAGAAATGCAGGTTGTGCACTGCTTTAACATTTTATGTAGGGTTAGACTCTTCAGTACAAACCACATACTCTGGGAGTACAAAGGCAGCGTGGAGAAAGCCCAGCACAAAAGGCACTTAAGGTAACCACCTTCCAGGATTCCCCATCTCCTCTTTCTTTCTGTAGCTGTTTATTCAAACAATGATGGGCTGTACTGGGATAGGGAAGGGATATACCATTTTGATCATATACACTTACAGAAACAATAGAAAATTAAGTACTAGTGACACAGCATTTCTGAAAAAGCAGTGACAGTTTCCCCTTATGAAAGGGCTGATGTGAAAGATACCTATTTTTATACATAATTAAAATGAAATAGACTTGTTTTGTATAGTATTTTCCTCTCTGTAGCAGAGCCCTTGAGGACAGCATTGATAATCTGAAATGAAACATTTTAGCCTTAAGTTACACAAGTCTTAAATGGAAAACCTTTCTTTTTTTGTTTAAGCATTTAGCTACAGCAGTTAGCTGTAGCACAAGGACATATTAAGTAGAAAAGACATATGTCATATTTAATTGTCCTAATCTTCCTCCTATGGAAGGGCACTAGTAATTGCAATAACTTCCATGGTACAAGAGAATGAAAGAGGAAGACAGAAGAAGTCCTTCCAGAGGGCTGGGCCTGCAGAAGTTCTGCTTCAAGAAGAACTAACTGCTTCTATTTGAGATCATCTGTGCAAGACAAAGCCAGGACACCCACCCAAGGAGTACAGAGAAGTAAGTGCACCTGAGACCACCAGTCCTGAGGTAAAAGCAGACATTTCTATTTCATAACCGTGTCAGGGGTCCGATGGTGATGCTGGTGTTTGTCACTCGGATCCCATACCATCCTGCCCAGAACTGGGTGTCTTGGCCTCCGTGCTGAAACCAGATGTAACGAACTCCGGGTGGGTAATTCTGGAAGGTGTGAGAAATCTGGAGGGAAAGAAGAAAATGCCTCTTAATTTGCCTAAATAAACCTGTACTGACCTAGACACTCAAACAACTACAATATGTGAGTCTTGGTCTCAGGAAACACTCACTCTAAGGTATCTTTAATTGAAAGTGCACCATGTCCCTTTCTTGAGGGATGGGTAAAATGCCTCTCTCATTCAGGCTTCTGCTCTGAAATCCTCCAAGTCAAAGGTAACACTAAGCTTGATTCTTGGGTACATTTTGCACATAAGCAACATCATAACAGGGAACCTACAGCCAATCAAACCAATTAAACACATTCAGCAGTTTAAGGAAAGTATTATCTACAACATTTCAAATGACATCCATGCAATAGTTTTAAGACAAAGCTTTTTGATCCAACAAAAACAAGAACTGTGCTCTTGTAAATTAGTTATTTAGGAAAAAAAAATTAAGTGATAAAACCAGAAACAATTAAAGAGGAGGAGCTAAAATGACAGGAGCCCAGGGGATACTCTAGAGAATCCTGGGCACCTACTAAGTGAATACAGCTCCTTCACAGCACTACTGAGTCTTCAGCATTGTCAACAGCAAGGACCTTCTGTACTGAGTAGAGGACTCTGAGGAGCAGAAAGAGAAGGTCCACTTGTGACTTTTGGCCAGGTAAGACTTGGAGGATTCAAGTGTCACGACACCGATACGAAGCTACTGCCCCCAGGGCTGCTGCTCACCTCTCTCCACATGGCATCACTCCACTGCTCTATGACCACTGGCTCAGGGTGGAACTCCTCAAGGACAATGTAGTCTTCAGAAAGCAGCCTCACTGTCAGCTCGTAGCGACACCCGCAGTCAAACCTGGCAGAATACCTAGTGGGGAGTAACCAAGGAGCAGGGTTGTATCTACACCATTCACTTTTCTTCAGTGTTCAAAACCAGTATCCAAGGGGATCCCGGTCCCCAGAGGAAAAGGAAGCTCATCCCCACAGCTGTGAAGAAGTTCTAAAGCTTCTACCTGTCCTGCTCATTGCAGCATTGCCACCTCTCTACAGCTCATTGAATAAACTCAGATTTAGCTCATGCTTTGCTCAAGAGCTACAATTCCCAAAGGATAAAGAACTAATTTTACAACATTAAAAGCTCCAGAGGCCTAGCTTAGCTCTAGGCCAATGCCATAAATTCTAGTCTTCAGTGCGTACACTTACCAGTCCTTGACTATAATTTCAGGTTGTTTCTCATCCATCAACTGATTCCAGTATCCTTCTTTCCGCAGGTTAATGAGTTGAGACTTGAAGCATGGTCTGCAAGAGCAAAAGAAATAGTCAAACCTTCACAAAACACATCTCTTCCCTCTTAACATCCACACTTTGCCTGATAGTTTTACCAGAAGCCCACCCAGACTCTGAAGGCCCACAAGTCTGACACGTCATTTTCTGGAGCCAGAACTAGACAAGAAGTGATCAGCTTCACTCCCAGATAAAAGCTGGATTCAGAGGGGTCCCTGCACTTGTGCAGTGTATATTGAACAGGAAACTACTGCTTAATGGATGTAAAAGCAGTTACTCTCCCTCTGTCGACAGCTTTTATTGCAAGCTGTTACCATGAAAGACACACTGACCATTCCTAGAGGTTACAGAGCACTCCTGTCTCTTCAGACTAACTACTATAGAAGGTTAATTAAGCTCTTTCTTTTTTCCACCCATGGGACAAGGTTCTGCTTCCAGCACCCAACTTTAGACAGACAGGAGGAAGCAGGTTTTCCAGCTCCAGGTATGGAATCCAGCTCTTACCCATATGAAGTGACAAAGTATTTGTGTACTTCGGGGTCTGGCATCATATTTCCATGAGCTCCAGGCATATCCTCAATCTTCCATTTATCTCCTTCATTTTTATCAAGTTTCCAGTGCCGAAATTTCTCTAAAAACATAGATACCAACATGAGTGTTAGGACCTCACTTCAGTTTCCAGCAGTATCTCTGCTATTGTACAGACTCAGGTACAGCAAAATACTTGGAACCTGCTTTGATGAGTTTTCCACTGTATTTTTCTACATTATTTTTAATGTGGCCGGACAAGAGGTAGCAACTTTCTGACCACATCAGAAACTCATAATCGGTAATAAAGTAGAAGGACTGTAACCTATGAACCAAGTCTTTGTCAACAAAAGTCCCCCAGCTGCCTGAGTCTTTAACCTCAACACCCAACAGCTTCATTACCACATTGTAGTTGCTGTGCAAATCAACCGTCACTGCCCACAGCGCTCCCTTACTCACTCCAGGGAGTTTTCCGGTCACAACCACAGACGTGTATTTACCAGAACTTCATCTACCCACAGGATTTTTATCGCAGGCGTTTACTCGTGGATGTGACCCCGCAGAGATCCAGCAGGACGGATATCAGAGCATGCAGAGATCAGACACACCAGCAGCACTTGAGTAATGCAGGACACTGACTCATTCTGCTAGGAAACTCTTAGCTTCCTACTATAAATAATTAAACAAACCTTCGGCACAAGGGTTTTTGATTAAGTTTCTCTTCAAGTTGCAGAGCATGTAGAAGATCTTCCAGTCCGTGATGCTTCTGTCCAAATTCTGCGTGTAAAACCCCTCTCGCTGGCACTTGCGTTTCCACAGGGTGGTCAGGTCTACCACGTACCGCCACTGCCTGCAGACCAGCCTGCAGGCGCGGAGCAGGTCCCGGGCCGGCAGCAGGGACAGCAGCTCCACCAGGACATCCTCGGGGAGGTCCAGGACGGTCGTCATGGCA
The DNA here is from genome assembly GCA_004320125.1 of Scolopax mira. Classification (NCBI taxonomy): domain Eukaryota; kingdom Metazoa; phylum Chordata; class Aves; order Charadriiformes; family Scolopacidae; genus Scolopax; species Scolopax mira. Next base: position 5,711 of record BJBW01004629.1, on the reverse strand, counting down.
GACCGACGGCTTCCGTGCCGGGCTACGCGACGGAAAATCCCGGAGACCCTACAGCGCCGGACTTCGGGAAAGAAGCAAGAGTTTGCAGGAATTACTCCCATAACGCCGTGACAAACCGCGCCCCCCCGGCGCCCCCATCCCTCCCCGGCCTCGGCCCGGCCCCACCTGGGTCCTCCGGACGCGGACGTTCGGCGGCGGCGCGGCCCTTCCGCAGCGGGCGGAGCGGGGGCGGGCGGGGGGCGGCGCCGAGGCCCTACCGAGACCGCCCTTCGCCGGGGGAGCCCGGCCCGGCCCCCGCCCGCCGCAGAGCCACGGCCGCCCGCCCAGCAGCGCCCCAGGTAGGAGCGTCCCGGGGACGGGACAAGACGGGACGGGGCGGGGGGCACCGCCGGACGGTCTGGGCTCGGAAGGGAAGGCCCGGGGAGGGGGGACAGGGAACCGGAGCGCGGCGAGGGATGGGCGCTACCGCGGGGGGTGTGTGTCTGCCGGTGGTGGGCCCGGTTTAGGGTACCGAGAGTCGGGGTGGAGAAGCCGGGCAGGGACCTTCACCCCCGCCCTGAGACCGGGGGGAACGGGAAATGCTCCATCAGCGGGCGGGGAAGCATGCGGGATTCCTGCGGGGAGGAGCCCAGCATGGTCTCTCTTTTTTCCTTTTTTTCCTCTGTTTTAAATAATCACATTTTACCCTTTAGGGCTGTGGTTGAGGGGGCAGAAGGTGTGTTTGGGAGGGAGTCCCCAGTGCTACCCCTCCCTATAAAAGCCAGGGGATTTTAAATGACTCCTGCTGTCGGCAGTGCAGCTGAAGGACACGGGGCCAGATGGAGGATGCTGTTACAGCAGTGACTCCCTATTTCTGCCCTCCCTTGAAATACATGCCCTGTATTTCATCAGGCAGCATGTCAGGATATTTTACCTGCCTTGTTCCGAGTGCTCTCCAAGGCTTAGTGACTCACTTCTGAGGAGTTTGGCCGCATCTAGACAGTTCCCCGCAGTCTCAGCAGTCTCCCAGCATCAGGGCTCAACTGGGATGAGAGCAGTGTCACTGTGTCCCACACTGATAACACAGGGGCTCCGAATCTGCACACTCATCTCATCCTTAACTCCTGCAGCACCTGGCCCTGGAACTCAGGGCAGCAGAGAGCTGTTGGGAGTCAGCGTGGAAAATTAGCACTTGAAGTTAAAACACACACTTCTGACTTAATTGCCGGGCTCTAAGGCTGTATGAAAAAGGAATATTAGAGAGTATCAGCCAAAGTATTTTCTGTTGTGCTCAGACCTATGCTTTATCCAGGCTCATGACTAAGGAAATTAAGTGCCAGCCCCTTGAGGGAAAGATACAGATTTGTAAAAGATACAGTGGCAAACACTGCAGATGTGTTTGCCAAGATGCTCACTACTGATATTTGGGTACTGCTCTGCAGCATTTGTTACCAGGGTTGTTCTCAGAGGCAGAACAAACACCCAGAAACCCCCCTCCGCAGAGGAAGTCATTACTAAGAAGCTGATTTCTGCAGCAACAGAGATTTATGGAGGGACTGGTTCCAGTCTGGGAAGCTGACAAACTGCCCACGATGGCAGATGTCAACCCCTTGCATTTTGTGGATAGATTTTAACTGAGGGCTTCATTTAGAACATAAAATATTGATCTGCTCATGTGCTACAGGGTGTTAACTTCATAGGGGTCAGGAAACCTTAAGGTTAGGAAGCAATCTGTATCTCCCAAATCGTGCTTATTTTCCCTTTTTTCTAATGCATCAGTGTTTGACATCACTGAGGGTGGGGGGACCCCATGTCTGAAGGGCCACTGTGTCACCACTCTTTCCCCCGCTTCTCTCTCAGAAAGCTCCATCCAACCTGGCCCAAGGATGGAGTCCCTCCCAGAAGCAGTCCTCATCAGAATCCTGGCTTCCATACCTGCAGTGGATTTGGTGCTGGTGTGCCGCCTGGTCTGCTGCCAGTGGAAGAACCTGGTCGATGGAGCCGCGCTTTGGATCCTGAAGTGTCAGCAGGAAGGCTTCACTGGAGCAGAGTCAGAGGAGAATGCAGAGAACTGGCAAAACTTCTACTTCCTGAGTAAGAAAAGGAAGAATCTCATCAGGAATCCATGTGGTGAAGGTGAGAAACCAGCATAACAAACCCCTAGATTTCAGAGAGATGATCAGTCTCTGGGAACTGGGCATCTCCAGTCTTTGAAAAGAGGTCTTAGTTGCCACCAGGCTGCAGCATTTTCTTCTTGCCCAAGAGTCAAATCTCTTAATACATGCAGTCAAATCATTTAATGGGCATGAAGGCCTTTGATACTCAGCCTTGCAAAGGGCTCTACTTGACATCAGCCTTATATAAGTCCCTGCAGAGATACAAGTCACATTTGAGACACACAAATGTCCTTTGCAGAACCCCTGTCCCAGTGATGGTAGTGGCACCTGGGTTTCCACACGGCTTCTTGTCAACCCAGAGCAGGAAAGATCAAGCCTTTCCCCACTCAGGAGCCAGCCTGCCCTTGGCTCACCAGGCACTTCAGGCTTCCTTCCTTGAAGTAGCTCAGGCAAGTCCTGTTTGTACCCTCCTCACCACACCCCATGTTACAGAGCTGCGCTCAAACCCCATCTGCCATTATTCTGATAGTTGATGAGCTTCACCTGCCAGATCTACAAGACCATTAGGAATAAGGAGCAGTAACCAAGCCTCATAACCCAAGCACCAACAAACACCTTTCACACATCATAGACCACAGCAATACTGAGACAGCTTCTCCATTTTGTTTACAGCTTATTTTTCTGCAAGCTTTTCCAACAGCCACATTCCCTCTGTCTACAACCAGAAAAAAACAATGTTTAAGGCCACACTGCTTCTAGAAATACCACTCAGCAATCTAGAAACTGTAGAAATAAAGCAAGCAGCATCTCTCCCCAGGCTATTCCCATGTTATGACACCGACATGGTTCAGAATGCCTAAATAATTTCACTGGAATACTTTCTTAAATAAACACACACATACACAGCCATTTTGGTGGGGAATGTTAAAGTTTGTTAATATTAAAGTTCAACCAGACTAAATGTTTTTTGCCTGAGCTCTACTTAACAAACATCTCCACAGATCTCCATAATTACTGCTGCATCTACCAGCATACCTGTCACAAGCCAGAGAAAGGTTCCAGCAGGAGAAGGTCAGGTTTCCCAGACCCACAGAAATTAAGACTCATCCAAATCTCTTTTCTGCCACCCGCAGACGACTTGCAGCACTGGGGAGAGGTAGAGAATGGAGGTGATGGCTGGAAAATTGAAGAGCTCCCTGGGGACTTTGGAAAAGAATTCCCTAGTGAAGAAGTCCATAAATACTTTGTTACATCTTATGAGTAAGGGTGCTTTCTTCTCTTACTTGAGGAAGGGGACATTTTTGGTTCCCCCAGCCCCAGGAGAAACTGTGATACCAATTAACATCTCGTGTTTCAGGTGGTGTCGGAAGGCTCAGGTCATTGACCTCAAGGCTGAAGGCTACCGGGAAGAGCTGATGGACACAACCCAGCCTAAAATTGTGGTAAGAGACTGGTAAGTAGCAAGGATGCCTCAGAAGGCAGGCAGGGAGGGCACATACGTGCACTGGGCCTTAAAACCTCAGCTGTCCCATCCCCCAGATGTGGGACAGGGCTGGGTCTGGGCTTACAGACCCACCAGCAGCTCCTGTGGGCTTCAAACTTGGTGCATATGGCCTCTAAAGACTAGGTTCTTGCTGGAAATGAAGTGGTGGACAGGGGTAAGAACCATTACAGATTTCCACCTCAAACCAGCATCCCAGTAACTTATGAGATTGATAGAGCCCCCACTCAGCAAAATGTAAGTGCATGCTTTGGCTCTTTGCCGAACTCACACAAGCTGGGAGCTTGGATCTCCTTGCAGGTATGCAGGACGCAGTGATGCCAGCTGCCTCTACGAGCTCTGTGTGAGGCTGCTCTCAGAGAATGAGGATGTTCTGGCTGAGTACAAAAGCGAGACTGTTGACATCCCACAGGACAATGATGCCAACTGGACTGAGGTGAGTAACAGCTGTGGGCTCAGCAGGTGACACCCAACCTGCCTGAATTGGGACTACTTTCAAGCAGAGAAAAGCAGGAGAGTTCTCCTGGAGGAGGAGAACGCTCTGTTGTGTTCTGTGCAGCCATAACCCTGTGATTGAACAAAGGGATTATTAATGGAAAGCTCCTTTACATAAAACTTGGAAACTTGTTGAGCCACCACTGCAGGTGTAAGATGAAGGAGATACCCAACTGGGAGAGGCTCAATAGCCTCTGAACAACAATGGGATCAAAGCTCCTTCCAGTAACTCCCACTATAAATGTGCTCATTATTACCCAGCCTGGTAGGTATGACCCAGGCTGAAGGCTCTGTGCACTAAGGAAGGGTAGGTTCATGGTGGTTTGACACTTGCCAACAACCATTTTGTCTCTTGCCCCAAAGATCTCCCACACCTTTTCCAACTACGGGCCGGGGGTTCGCTTTGTCCGCTTTGAACACGGTGGCCAGGACACACTATTCTGGAAGGGATGGTACGGCGTACGCGTTACCAACAGCAGCGTGACAGTGGAGCCGTAGCTGTGCTGAACTGGGGCCTGCATGCTGCAGCTGACTTCCCTCAGGGCATCCCATGGCCTTTGGATGGTTTCTCCATGGTGCTGCTTCCAGGCTTTCTGCATGTGCAAGATGCCAGGGGCCACCACCTCAAGCGGACTATGCAAAGAACACGAATAGAGCTGTGAACATCCTACCTGAGTCTCAGGCTCACCCGCTTGCACTGATGTTCTCCATCAGACATGAGATCACCTGAAAATCCTGCAGACCTTACTTCTCTCCAAAGCCACTAACCCCTAGCACCCAGTCTGAGCTCGACATCTCTCCTGCCTGCTTCCCAGGTTTGGGCACCCCTTAACTTCAAGCAGGAGTTTAGGAGTATTCTTTTTGAAGTTAAAGAGGGGGGGGAAAGAAGAAAGAAAAGCATAGACCTTGTGTTTGAGAACATACCAGGGAAACCCAGAGCCCTCTCATCTTTGTCATTAACTGTTTCCATGATCTTCAGTGAAAACGTTAACTTCTCCCATTTATAAACAATAGATGTCATTATACTTGCCTCATAGGAGCTTTAGCCTGGTTGCCAAATGCTATTAGTTTAATCTTTAGGGATGACAATGCAAAGCAGTAGGTATTGGATCCTTTTCTCTTACACTGTTCCCAGAATCCATTTATCAAGCAAAATGTTGGGAACCAAAACCTCTCTGCTGTCCAACCCTGGGGCTTCATTTGGCTCCTTCAAACAGATGGCAATGGAGAGCAATTGCTGGGAGAGAAACAACAAGGACTTAGGGAAATGGGTTAGAAACAAACTGAGGGGCACCAGGAACAAATGAAAACAAACTCATCTACCCCTTCCTGGCCTCTGCATGCTTCATGCAACAAGCACCCTGGTCCTCCAGTATGACTCTGCAGGCAGGAGATGCTCTTCACGCAGAAAGCTGTTGTTAGCCCCACTTGACCTCAGTTCTTCCTGCCTGCTAACAGCGTCTGCAAGAAGGACACGGCTGCCTCCGTTCCATATGCTCGCTGACAAGACAGCACTTCCTACCTACTCCCACTAGTGCCTCTTGATAGCACTCAGGGCTGCCAGACACCATCCCAAACAGACACCTGAGCTTCCCTGAGCCAAACCTGTCCCTGCAGTC
>BJBW01004628.1:4767-42522 GCA_004320125.1 Scolopax mira | reverse complement strand
CCTGTCCTCGGAGCAGAGGTGCTCCAACCCCCTGAGCATTTTTGTGGCCCTCCTCTGGACCCGCTCCATCAGGTCCATGTCCTTCTTCTATTGAGGGCTCCAGACCTGCACACAGTGCTCCAGGTGAGGTCTCACCAGAGCAGAGTCAAGTGGCAGAATCACTTCTCTGGACCTGCTGGCAACACTTCTTCTGATGCAGCTCAGGATGCATCAGTGCTGATGTGAGAGGAGATTCAGAGTGGAGGTTACTGGTCTGTGAGCTGCACTGCACTGTCAGTTCTTTCCGGTAGTGATGTGAGGAAGCCCCAGGCTGGAAGGCTACTGAGAGCCCTCTGGCATAGACCAAGGTGGAGGTACCTGCAGCTGCAGGAGGGTTCTGCCTGGGAGAGCAGTCGAGCAGCAGCCTACGGGAACTTTGCCTGGTGTGGGGGAGCTACAGGCAGAGCACAGGTCTCAGTAACATTAGATATTGGAGGACCAAAGTTAGGAGCCTAAACTCTGTTGTGTTGGTGGAGTTTGGTGAGGAGAAAGATTCAAGATCCCTTGATACCATATGGGAAGGGGGAGGTTCAGCACACCTGCATAAGTAGTAGGTAGGTAACTTTCTGCTTTCTATCCTTCTGCTCTGACAGTAGAATCAGTTTACAAAATTCCAGATCTGGGATTAACTTTAGAAGAGGTTAATGCAACACTCTAGCTTAAAAAATGTTTCCAAATAGGCAGTGTAGCTCTGTAACAAGAAGAATTGAAACTAAATTCAGTGAATTAAGCAGGGGAGAAACACTGACAACTAGGAATGTTGCCCCCAACACCGGCTCTATGATGTAAATCCTCCCTATCTGAATGTATTAGCTGGGGTTTAGCAAATAGTGTCTTGGAGTAATGACTGAACAATGCAGCTCTGAATTTAATAAGAAACATCTGTGCATAACTTGCAGGATCTTGCAAAACAATTGCATCAGAAACAAAAGGCCGAAACCTTCTGTTCCGTTTCAGAAACCTTGACACAAGCATTTCCAGGAACATCAAGTTGCAGAACTAGCTCTGCCTGAGAGTGCTTCACTGCTCACATTTTCGGTCTTGCATGACTTTGGGAATTTACAAAGGCATCAGTCAGGGTATCTCGGTTTGTCCAGCTACCTATAACCGGGCTTCTTTCCACCTATATCTGAGCACTTGGAGTATCCTAAAGCAATAAGCCTATTTTTTCTCTTTTACAGCTGGGAGAGGGTGAAGAGACCTGGGGAAAGGTGAGGAATGAAGGAGATGGCAATGTTTTAGGAAAAAATGTGCGGGTATGTGTGTTTGCATTCTTATATCTATTGGTCTGAACTTTAGGCTAAAGAATCTAGTTCTAAAAGTCATGTAACTAGCAATAACTGTTTCTTTCAAATTAACTGAAGTCTGTTAAAAGTTCACACTCTCACAATTTAAACCCTGTAGTTGTATAAATTGCTGTCACCATGGTAGTTCTCAGCTCTTGATGACCCTATAATGGGCAATTAGGGTTTTGGAAATACAAGAATTATTTTTTTTTATCCCATTAGGACTAGAAGACTGATATGTTCTGCAATAGATTATCTTTGCAAACCCCTAGCATGTCAGTGCAGAAAATCTGTAATCTTCCATAGGATGGGGAGAAACTCTTTCTCGGTGAGTGTAGCCATAGGACGAGGGGTAATGGTTTTAAATTGAAAGAGAGGAGATTTAGACTAAATACTAGGAAGAAATTCTTTCCTGTGAGGGTGGTGAGAGCCTGGCCCAGGTTGCCCAGAGAAGCTGTGGCTGCCCCATCCCTGGAGGGGTTCAAGGCCAGGCTGGATGGGGCTTGGAGCAACCTGGTCTGGTGGGAGGTGTCCCTGCCCAGGACAGGGGAGTTGGAACTAGATGATCTTTAAGGTCCCTTCCAACCCAAACCATTGTATGATTCCATGATTCTATGATACTGGAAATTTTATGGTCTTGCAAATGCACTTGAGAAATCCCCAGAATTTGTCAAGTAGGAATCCATTAGTGTTTGGCTACGATAGGCTACCAGAGAAGTTTTGAGGACAGGGTATCTGAACTTTTTCTACATACATGTCAGTGATGTTTTGAAAAATTACGTGTACTTAATTGACACTTACACGTGAACACGTGTGTTTACAGTACTCATTGAGGCTTTGCTGGGACGTGTTGGGCTGTGCTTGTACATTCTTGGTCTGTAAACCATGATCATGTCTTGTTTTGATAGCTTTGCAGCTTAACCATCACTAATTTTGTTTCAACAATTGGCACTCCTGTACTGACTGTATGCATTATGAATAACTTTAGTACTATTATTCCAGGAGGATTGGCGTAAGTCCAACAAAAGCTCCATTATTTTCTTTTTCATTCTCTTTCATAACTCTGTTTTTATTTATTACGACACAGCAGTAGCCGGCAGGAGTTTCAGTGACCCTGTGGGTCCATTGCTCAGGATGTAAGGTAACAAGAGTGATGAACCACTCCCTGCTGCCAAAAGCTTGTAACAGTCGGGGACGTACAAATGGAAAAAAGTGAAAGTGTGAAATTGCAGTACTGGGAGCATTGGCCAATATAGGTGCCAGCACTGGAGCTGGCAAACAGGGTGGAACAAGTGGCTAAAAGCCCCTTACCTTCTCTATTTGTATCACTGCTGATAAATTAGCACAGTAGGTTACAGACAATTACACTTAATTGTATCTGTAAGGGCTTCCTGCTCTGTGATATAGAGGAGACAGAATTAACACTCATATAATAATAAATTGTCCAGAATCTTATATCCAGTAGGCTCATCAAGATTTTCAAGCATATAAATACATCTTCCTGATATTTAACCAGAAACATATTGTCATAATTTCATTTGAAAGATAATCGTATTATGTGTATTTTTAAAAGTTATGGCTACCTGAAAGCATTATACACATTGTCTAACCTGTAAATGACTGTTTCCAAATATGAAATAAGTTGCTTGTGCAATGGAGGATTCTGTTCAGATTCCAAAGAATTAGCAATTAAATATGATCATTACTTTTCCAGACCCTGTAACAGCGTTGCTGTTAGATCAGCAGATACTGATACAGAGTTATGATTTCTGAAATACAGCGTCACTCCTGTATCTAAAGCAAGCTGCTGGAACTGCTTCATGAGTAAGAATCTGAAGAGCTGTGTTAAAAATAAAAACCTAAATTCTAAAAATGTGAGTGCTCTCCTGGCTAGCAATTTGCAATGTACCAACATATAAATAACTTTGTACCACCATAGACACTCACTTGAAATTCAATCATTTTTATTTTGAAAAGCAGTATGAGGTCATTTGAAGGGTGATTTGTGACAGTAATAGTGTCATGTTGCACCGAAAAGGCCTCCCAGACTCAGAGGACCTGAACAGCCAGTTGTTAAAATTGGTGTGCAAAGTCATAGAGCTTTGGCTTAATGGGTTTCATCCTGAACTGCTAGTTTTTGTCACTGCTCTTGAAGGAGATGCAATTGCAATTGTTAGTGAAATAGCCTGAAACTTAGGGAGAATTTTCTGTCATTTAGTGTGCACCATCTGCAAATTTGGCCCTATTCTTACTCTAAAAGGTGGTTGTCTTTCCTGGATCATGAAACTGAAGCCGTACTGGTTTTGATGTATATTTGGGGCCAACATTGCTTCCAACATACCGTCAATGTGTCCTTGTTTTTAGAGAAATGCCTCTGCCTGGGTCATCATCAGTTACAAACTCTTCTACACCAAGGGAGCCTATAGAGAGTTTTGTCTGCTTAGATATGGAGGGGATACTAAAACCAGTAAAACTAAATTGGCTGGAAAGGAAGTGGAAAAAATACCAGGCAAAGTAGAAGGGCAAAATAAGTAGGGAACAGTCTACCAGGAGAAAAAAGTAGAAACAATGATCTACTTACACTCATGGGGACAAAAGCCATATTTGCCATCTGCATCAAAGTCTTTGGTTGTGGAACACCAGAGGAATCCATCACTGCGTCCTGCGTCTGTGCAGCTGTTGTATTCCTTGCCATTGAACCAGAAGGGAAATTTGCAGTATTCACCATCTGCATTCCCATACTTCACTCTAACCACTATAAAGAGAACAAATGAAGGGATGAAATTAGCCATCAACTGATATAAAAAGTACAGTTTCTGGAAATCTTGTTTTCCTGGAGGACATTGGAATAGAAATGCAGTCTGAATTTCCACTTTGAAATTCAATATGCTGTTGGTCTCTCTATTGGCAAGATGATCATAGCTGAAATAATAACTGGTAATTTTGAAAGAATTACATGGATATTACTCATGGTGAAGTGTTAGAGTGAATAGTCCTTAGTATCAGCCCAGAAAAATATATATGTTATTGTTGCTATGGCAATGCAAATCTATAAACAAACTTTTAATACATTTAGTAATTTAGTTTCTTTGGTATTATGGTCTAAAATGTTCAGTATAGTTCAAAAGGTTCTGGGCAGCAGTTGAGCATGAGCTGAACATGCCTTGTGCTTCATAAACCACTTTGGTACTTCCAGTTTGAGATCTACTGTGGCACTGGGGGCACAGGGTGGTGACACAAACACACCCAAGTCTTGGCTTTTATTTCACTTTGTCACGTGTAGTCTTAAAACTACAGAGCTGGTGCTGTAAGATACATTAATGTATAGCTAATGTATAGAGTATGCCATAGCACCTCTTTTGATGGCAGTAACTAACTGGATGCTTGTGCAGTATTTCCACGAGTATGGAAAAGAGTTTCCTCCTATTCATTGTTAGTCTGAGGTAGGGATCCACTCCAGTTGCTACTCATAGGTCAGTGCTTTCGTTGAAGTGAAAAGAATGTCAAACAGAAGGAACTTGACTATTTTGGTATTAAATTCCAACTATTTTTTCAATGGGAGGACAGCTGAGAAAACTATAATTTGAAATGAAAGGCAAACGTGAGTTTGAATTCTTATTGTAAGTTTTCCAAATTATTTTACAGTGGAAAAATTATAATTAGAAATATATGATTGTGGCAAAGCTCAAACAGAAAAAAGAAATTCCAGATTAGTAATACTTGGTCTTCTTTGTCTGGTTCAGGTGATACTGGCTTCAGTTGCTCTCTTCTAAAGGGTATGGCAAACTGCCTGTTAAAGATTCTTGGAGATAGTCTTAATCCACTGTATGATGTTGATTTTGTTTTATTTATCAGGTTTTATATTTGATTTGTTTTTGACATGAGTATATAAATCCCTATTAAGGTGGATGGTTTTATTCTTAACAACTGGAACCACAGCTTAAATCATCCTAAAAGGGTATGCCAGCTGAACAGCACTGCCCAGTCTGCCTCTTACAAATGAACCAAAGGATGTTGTAGGTTGGGAACCTGAGAACCAACGCATTCAAATTTGTACTTTTCCCTCAATTCACGAAGGTTGTGCAGCATCAGGTCCATCATTAATTAATTAATTTTCAAGGGTCAACAGTAGAAGAACAGAAAGGGTAATCCTAGGTAACATTTATTTAAGAATTCCGAAAATATTTCGCAGTTTAAATTGTATCAATTAATTTTCATCCCCTAACACTTATTGAGATGTCAATGAAAACATTTTGTGCAGTGCCTGAAACAGCATTAAAACATAGCAGCCAGCAGGCCATATGTTCTGAAACATTAAAATGTCTGGTACCTTGCCCCTCTCCAAGAGTCCATAGTTCATCATCATCAAAATGGGAGTCTCCTCCAATTCCTGGCCCCGGTGCAAAGGCGTGAGCCAGGAGACCGTCTTTGCCATCAAATGGATAACCATCACCGTGTTCTGCAGGAGGAAGGAGACAAAAAAGACTGGTTTCTATTGACCTCAACTCTGTCAGAGTCTGTACATGAGTGATGACTATTGTGTGTGCTTTCCCATCCAAGACAGCAGCAAAACACTCCAGTGAGTGAGTTTATTGGTGTGGGTTGTGCTGGCAAGACTGAACCAGAAGAGAAGCTGCCAGTTCTTACAAAGAACATTAAGTGTCAGTATTGCAATTGTCACAGCGTGTTATTTTATATTTCCTAAGTGTCGTGGAAAGGAATCAAAGACAGTGAAGAACAGTGAAATATTCTACGTAAGATGTACGACACTGCTGTCTCTCAATGACACTGGTAGGAGGTATAAAATAAACATTGCAGATGAGGGGTATCTTCAGATTATTTGTATCGGTTTCTGACACAGAGATTGGAAAGTGAAGGCAGATTTCTTTTTGCAGGCTACTCTTTTCTGCTCCATCTCAGACTGCTGTGCTCTTTTCTTTGTGCAGGATTCAGCTTCAAGCAGGAAAGCAAATCAGCTGAGTGTCTCAGTAGTGGGGGCCTGGAAAGCCAGCTCTTATTCAGTGCTCTGAGGCCCGTGAATGAGCCTATTCCTCCTCCACATCAACCACTCCGAGACTCAGACAGCTCACAGGGCAACAGCAGGTTAAGTAGCTCTCCTGTTATTACACTGTAGGCTTTTCTTGGAAGTACACCGCATGTGGGTAAGGCAGGCTGGCAAGGGCATAACCCTGTTATTCAGAGTTTTCTCACCACACTGACCGGTGCATCAAAGCTGGCTGCCAGCATCTCCAGTTGCATCATTTCAGGCCTCATGGTTTGATGTCTTGCCATTTAACAGAAGCCCGAAACACACAGACCCAATTCTCTCCTCTGTTACACCGATTTCTCTTAATACTAGTTCAGTTCATTCATTTCAGTAGACTAGTGTGTCAGTTGTCAAGGAGAAGATTTTGACATATATTAGATGCTTTACTCCCATTTATTTCAAAGTAAATCCTGTGCTTAAGAGAAAGCTTAAAAATGAAAGACCTTGTGGATGTCCCAGCTCCCGTGGATCTGACATTTACTAAAGTGATAAGAATGAATTAATGTGGAAGAAGCTGTTCTCCCACTGTTTCTGAGCTGACTGTAACCAGTAAGTACTAAAATCAGCAGTAACACTTCTGTTTTTGTAAGACTTCTTTTGCAAACCAAGCCAGCCTGGATGAGGATCTGAAGTTTTGAGTTCTGCACAGAATCTCTGAAGCTTTTGAGGTCAACTCATCAGTAGCTAAAGCAAAGAAAACCGTCTTGAAATGGAGGCTTTTACAAAGAGCTCAGTTATTCTTTGAACTGTTCACTTTGCTTCCAAAGCCTACCTCCCCAGTGATTGGCTGCACAAGTGCCTTCATTAGTATTAAAAATTCTGTGACTGTCTGTAAAAAGTAGAAATGCTCCAGGTTTACACTGAAAAGCTATAAACTTTCCTCCATGGGAAATGAAAGTTAATTGAGAAGGTATGTACAATGAAAATAAAACGAGTCACCTATCAGCAGCTGGACTCAAAACATAATTCAGCTTAAAATCCATATTTTTAAATTCCTCAAGGCCAATGAATACATTGAAAGCCTGCATTCTGCTGTGCACACAGACCAGCTATGGAGTCAAAACTGAAAGTCACAAATCCATTTCAGCTCCAGTATGTTAGGACCTATGTTAGGTTCCTCCACTCGGACGACCGAGTATATAAACAAAGAGTAGGATGGCATTCCGTTCTCTTCTGTGGCAGGAAGCCAGCTCCCATCATCTGAAGATCTGTACCAATATTTCCCAGTTCTATTTCTGATTTGTAAATTTAAAAATAAAATGTTGCCCCTAGCGATTCTCATTTGGAAAGATAAATATAGTATAAGGATATTGTATAAATACTTCTCTCTCTCTCTCTCACTCATGTATAAGAAAGAAAAAAGAATATCTCAGTGAAATTAGATCTTAGCTTATATAAGCCAAGTGCAAGCTAGGACAAGGTTTGCCAGAAAGACTCACGGGTACTACTTATTGAGTGTAGATCATTCCAATTCTAAGGATTAATGAAAGGAACAAAATGAAAAACATATGTAGAAGTAGAAAAATATACCCCATCGGCCAAAATTAATCATAATGTCCGCTTCTCCATCGTTTATTCGGTTAAATCTCAGCGGTGTGACATCACTCCAGACTTGAAAGGCTCGAGCAAAGGCATCGTCTACCGTCTCAGGATCCAAATCTGGAGTATAGCCTATAATCCTTAGAGGTAAGAGGAAGAGTTAAATAACATATAACCCCCCTCCCAGTATTTGTTGTTTACTGATCAAAGTGCTGAGTAGACTCAGGAGTGAAACCAGTTAAGAGGTAACACTGCTCTGCATGAGAGCAAGGCACCTTCCTTTGGTTGAGATGTGGGTTTAGATGTGGCACTTACTATTTATTTTCCTTTAGAACTGCCACAGCAGCGTGAGGAAAATTATATAGCCAGGGGCTGGGGAGCCTGCATGGCCACGGGCAAAGCATTTAGGGATTTGCATCAGTTCTGAGGTGCTGGCAAGACATCACCTTCTTTTGCTCCATTACATTTGAGGTCTACATTTTTGTAGACTACTTAGCTTGATACCACATCTTGATATATAAGATTGATTTGCGAGAAAAAGAGGTAAATAACCTTCTGAAACTTTCAAGTGTGGGTTGTTTTGCTCTTTGATAACAAACCCTCAGCCCTCCTCCCTCACCTGTGTAGTGACCTCTATATTGTTTCGTGCCAGTTGAATGCTGGTGCTGGTTATGTTGGCAATAGGCTACGTGGGGAAACAGAAGGCTAAAGCGTGCAAGGTAGAAGCAAAAGCCTGACATGGGGAAAAGACAAACTCTTTAGTGCATTGCTTTCATCTTTTTCATATATTTTAATTAGACTTCTTAGTGCCTTATAGTATAGCCAGCTAGCCCCTGTGTAAAGGCAAGTCTCCAATTCTTTGCTGCTGTACATAGTGAGGAAAATGACTTTTGGTCTGAGGAGAATGAGGAAGAATCAGAGGAAGCCCATCAGAAAGTGGAGGCTGTGAGAGCTGCCATGGGCTTTTTTTAGTGTTTTTTAGGCTAGTTGCAGCATGAAGGATGCTTTGGGTCATAATTTGTGAGGAAGCAGCAGACCGAGCAGCTAAGAGAAATCTGCTGCTTGTTCTCATGGGTGCTAAAAGTTTGTTCCTGGACTGTCTAAGGTAATGGTGGGGTTTTTTATTGAGGACTTCAATGAGAGGTGTATTAGTCTCTAACTTTTCAGAGTAAGACATGAAAACATGATAAACCTATAGCATATCTGTATATATCTGAAATAGATTTGAAAATAAAACAAATTTATTTGATGACTGCTGACGACAAACTGTTTTGTCCTCCTCCATGGCCTCTGCAGTCAGTAAGTACCATGGTCCCTACCAAGTGAGATCTGCTCCCGATCCCTTAGAATGCCTGCAGCAGAGCAAAGAGCAAACCCCAAATCTCTTTAGTCTCACCTAGAACCATAAAGTTAAGCTTTAGATGATTATTCCTGAAATTTTACAATCTGAAATTTCTGAGGTGGTTGCTAAAACACCTAGTAGTTATCCAAACACAAAAAGAGATAATTGAAGAAATCCCATCCAGCCCTCTAAGCACTCTATTCCACTTCCAAATGTCTTGTTTGATTGGTTCTTAAAAGGTTGTGTATGAGCAAAACCCAACATCACCAGCCAGTACCTGTATGTTATATGATTCTTTTCCCATTTTGGCTTTCTCGGAAAGAAGTTGTAATTGGCTACATCTGGGTTACCACAGCGGGGTTTCTTCATTGTCTCAATAGTATTTTGATCCAAATCTCCAGTTTCAGGCAGCCCAAAAAATTTTTGCATTTTCTTCAAAGTGTCTTTCAGAACAAATAAATTGCAATTGTCTTTGGGGCACCCATAGTATTTATTCAGGTATTGCTTGAAAAAAAAAAATCACAGAACAAAGACTTTAACATTCATAAAAGAAATAGTTAATCACTACAAATAAATACTGTAATTCCATGTTAGCTTCCCATCTGTAATTTGCAAGTTTTATTTTCAAAATTACTATTATTAGTAACTGAGACACCAGCAGAATCTCCTTAATTGACACAAGCCATCCTTGATCACACAACATTGCTAATTAAGCAATCATTTCCACTATTAGCTATTGCCTTTAGTTAATGAATTGCTTTATTAATAAGTAGAGCATCGAGCTTTAATGTAGAACTACAAAGTAAAAATGGGTTTATCTTTTTTGGTTTCCTTATGATGTATAAATCTGCTTACAGTTTTAGATTCTGTGCTTTTTCTTCTTTTTTCTGGAAGACTCTATGGATTATTGAAAACTTGCCAAGGTATCAAAGCAACCTCACAAATGAGACCACATTAATTGAAAAGAAAAAAAAAAACTTCTATTGCTTATTCAAACTGCATAGAGGTATTTGAATGTTGTGTGTGTTTACTTTTTGACTCAGCCATTGCAAGAAGCTGAGGAAGGTGGATTTTGGGAACATCTCAGTTGCCTGGACACTGCAGCCAAGCAGTATCTGTGTACCTAAAACTCCATCAAACGCCCCAGCAGATTATAGCTACACTGATTTTTTTGGTACAACCATGGTGGCAGATCACAAAATTAGCTTTCCTAGAAAACAGTGGTCCTCAAAAAAAATCCCAGCGATGCATCAAAAAGGCAGCATGAATCTATTGTTTTCATCTCTTATCTAAAATAATATCTACCCAAGTCTCCTCCACTTTCCACTTTGATCAGTAGGACTTAATTAGCAGGTGGAGTGCAGTGCAATATAAAAATATCAGTCTGTTGTTGCCTGTTGCCTCTAATCCCAGAGGAGCAGAGGGTTTGCCTGGTCCCTGGCAAGTGCTCCAGGTAAGCTCCATGTTTTGAGAAGTTGCCTATTTATGTTAAACTGAACTGTACATAAACAGCTCTGTGGTCCTGATTATCCATATGTGGCCCTCACCTTCTATGCAATACATGAGTGAGATCATACAATTTAGTATTTAGTATTTTTTTCCCTTTGGGTCAGTGTTGACTGGCAGAATAACTGAGCTTCTTGGGGTAGGGATGGACTCTGACAGGATGCCTGGCAGTCTCCAGCACATGGTGAAACCCGCCCTAAAAACTTGGTCACATGAAAAAGGGTTACAAGAAGCAAATGAGAAAACTTTCAGCAACTGTATAAAATCTTTTACCAACTCCGTTCCTAACCAGAGACTGACAAACATGGCCACAGAACAGGCTGCTGGCTAGTTAGAGGCTTTGGATTCAGTATTTGGATACAGATGGAATTTGAGAAAACCTGTGGCTCAAGCTGTTGCCTGAGCTTGGCCTGGTGCACAGGTAGACTCAGTCACGCTGTTTAGGTTTATATCCTCATCCAGGAGTAGATAAATGAATTATGATGAAGATGTTTGTTTGGATGCTTCTATAAGGCTATTAACCTAGATATTATCTGACATTATCTAATTCCTTTTCATTCACGTGTTCTAAGCAGCTGGACTAAACTATCTGGAGTGTATCCAGTGAAGTGAATCTCACGGTTCTCCTGCACAGACATTTCAGGAACTCCACACTCAAGTCTGGGTTTTCACTATTTTGTACCTAGCTCTAGAAGAAAAGCAAGAGCGATGTCAAATGGCAGATGTTCCCACACTGATGTGTAGGCCACCCAAACTGATGTTTAGCATGACACAGCTGAGAGATGCCCTTGCCAATGATGCTGTTAGGCAGGAAGGTTGCAGGTTGCTGATCTTTCTGGTAAAGTGCTCTGTAGCAGAGGAAGAAGCATCCTTTGGGCATTATATCCAAAATATTAACTACAAATCCAAGATAGGAGAACACCCTAAATGAAGTAAAGGTGTATTTGCCAAAAATGTCTCTGAAATATCAGGGAGAATTATTTCTAACAGAGGATTACACGAAGCATAACAAAAATGACTGCACATCCAAGTTCTTGTGCCTGGAAGTATTCCTGAGGGAAACCTCACTTTATATACCTAATCCATTGGATGAAGTTCACCCATGAGATTAGGAGTAAGACCACTATATCAGAAAAATATAGCAAAGGATATTTGATGACTGCAGTTGGTCAGGCCTGGATTTGACCACACTCTTCATTATGTCCAGGCAGGCATTAAGTCCTCATCTGCAGAGGAAATGATTCAGAGATAACGCAGAAAAGGGATTTAATCAAGATGTTACACCATTTCCTTCAGAAGGTCCTCCATTCACCTACTGACTAAGCACAGACTATGCCTAGTTTTTGTAATTTTTGTAACTTCTGATGTGGTATTTCTCCAGTGCAGACTTGCACTGATGAATAATGGATTCAGAATGGTTTCACAGCGGTTTTGCTACCACCAAGCTTCTGTCTGCTTATAGTTAATGGGGCCTAGTGGAAATTACATGAAATGCATTAAGAACATAATCAAACAAGCCAGTTTGGAGGATCTGTTCTGATCCCAGTTTTCATTTTAATGTAGTCTGATAGATTTTTCTTATGCTTCTGTTTGCGTCTCCTAGTGAGGTATCTTGATATAATACAGACTATATATCAGAACTGAGATTTACTGAAGAAGCAGGATGCTGCTCTTGCCATTTTAGGTTTGGGAGTAAGATATACAACCAAAAATATAAAACGAGGCATGGTAAAGAATTGTACTTGCTAGGATTCTAAATAAAATGCAAACCCTTCTCAGTTTTTCCTAAAATGGAGATTTTACTGAAGATGAGAAATGAACATAACCAGCTGTTCTATGAGAAGAGAATCCTGAAGAAAATGTAGTGTCTATGTAAACCACATCTTGGCCTAGGCTGCAGAATCCAGTTTCCCCAGAGTCAGCAGGGAGCTGTGGTGATGTGGAATTTTGATCCAGGCCGTTAATGAAACAGGGTCCAGCTGCAACACAGCGATTTGTGTTCCGATGCCGAGTGCTGGGGCTGTTGAGCCGGAGGGGGTGAGGGGAAGGCGGGCAGTTAGCCTTACCCAGGGAATACTCCAGGAGAGACAAAGGAGAACTCCCCTCTTAAACCAGCTTGTAATTTTCCTCTGAGTGCACATAATAAATAGGTTGTTCGAAAGTAACGGAGATGAGGGAAGATGTGGATTGCTGTTATTGAATAAAAGCCTGGCTGTGTCTAACGAAATAGATTATTTATGAGGAGCTAAATTACGATTAGACATGTGTGACCCCACTCTCCTCTCCCACATACACTTCCACCCCCTTCTCCCCCACCTCCTGGCTGCTCTGCTGCTAAGGCAAAACCTTGGGTGAATTTGTTTTGTTAAAGGCTGAGGAGTGCCCTTTTTTGGGTCAGTTTCTCTGTTTTTCCTAAACTTTCCACCACAGTTCCCATCTGGAAATTCTCTCTCTCTCCTCCCCCAGACCATCTTTAGCCTGGCAGTCTTTCCCAAGATGCACACCACACCAACTCCTAAAGAAAAGTGACCAACTTTCAAACTTCTGTGTCCTAAAATAAGAATAATTTATCTCAATCTTCCTTAAAATGGATTTACTGCTGAAAAAGAGAAATGTCTATAATTTACATGCTAAAATAAGGATAATCCATCTCAATCTCCCCTTAAATGGACTTCCCCATAATGTCATTTTTATGAAGGTCCAAGGGGCTAAAATAAGGCTAGAATAAAATGCTGTAGAGTTATAGCTATAATTTGCTAATGTCACAGAAATCCAAACTCTTTTTTTTTTGTTCCAGATTGAATTTGGAAAAAAATATTTCATTAAACCTCTGAAGAGATTTTTTTTTTTCATCCAAAACTAGTCACAATGGCTTCTGAAACTTGAGCCAGCTTTGTATTGTATCTGTCCCTTAAAGCTGTGTTTATGCAACGCACAGTAAACAATCTGGAAAACAAAGTTCTGAACGCTGTGCTACAGGCATGAAGTGAGTCTCAACCCCCCTCGCTTCTCCTTGACCGAAATAAAAACATTATATGCCTCTTCTTTGCCCTTCTCCCGTCTTACCGTCGCAAACTTTTGATTATAGTCAACGATGATTTAATGAAACTATTTTGTATATTCAAACTTAAGGAAAAAAATAAAAAAAAAAAGAGCTTTCTTTGCCGGCTTTAAAAATTTTAAGAGAGGAAACATAACTTGGCTCTAGTTTTAACTTTTGAAAGCTGATACCTTTGCTAGCTAGCGCTTCCAGAGACTCTGGGGAGAGAATGCTACAGTCATTCCTTAGCCTCAGCTGAAACAAGAAAGAAACATCTGCTTATGAAACAACAATATAAATCTGAAGCAAAGATGAAACCAACACTTACCACTGCTAGTTCTTTGTCTGTTTTGGGAGTGCTGTCTCCAGGAAACTTAATGATTGGTGATGGTGCAGCTAAAGTTTGGTTCAAAAGATAAACTTGGATTAATAGCACTTTAAAAACGAAGCCACAGACAATGTGAGTCTTCATTCTGCCTTAAACTGGTGCTCTCCTCTCTGGAAAAAGATTTTCCCGGTCTGTCTGTCAGCTCCTTTAGCTGCGGGATGCACCAGTTGCTTATCTGCACATCTTAACTCCCTGCACCCTGTTCTCTTTTGCTTGCTCTAGCAATTCCTTTGTATGTTTAAAACATCCAGATGCGCAGTCTCAAGCTACCACAAGAGGAAGTCTGAAAACTAGTGGAAACATGAGAAAAGGGCAGTTACCAGATGTGATTGCTGTGATTTTAAGGTAGCAACAGGCAGATACTTTTTACTGCTGAAAGAGGACACATTTTTGCCTCATTTGCACATGAGAAAGCATTTAGTTATGCCAGAGAGCAGAAAAAAACCCAAAATCTGATTTAAACTCAAAGATTAAGCATTCCATGTATATTTTGAATAAAGTAAAGAAATAAATTCCTAAACATTATTTTTCTGACCAAGTATATTTATTATTTTTTGCCTGTTTTTCCTTTTTTTTTTTTTTTTTTCCACAGACATAATCAACTGCTTCAGTCGTTTGTGGTTACTCTCCTTCCCCGTGCCTTACAGTAAACATTTTGCTTATGGATTCAGAGGCAGCCCCTGCCCAGGCCAGGCTCCGGCTCGGGCTCCGCAAATGGCAGGTCTGTCGCTCCCTCCCTGCTCTGGGCATAACGTCCAGAGCTCTGAATAAGATTCTTGTGGCTCATTTGGGTTTAGAAGCAGCACGAGGCTTTGCCACCAACAGGCACGGTGCAGCACCTTAATCTATTGGGTAAGGGCTCATGGGGCGGATTTAGCAATGGGAATTCTCCTCAATAATTGATGTCAGGGCAGTTGGAGAAAATACAGTTTTGCTTGTGCTGGGGGTTTGTTCTGCTGCTGCAGCTGCTTTAGTCTGAAATTCTGTTGTAAATATGGCCATTGCTGTGGACATTCTTTTTATTGTGTCATTCATGGTATTGCCAGCTTTGAGATGTTATTACGAGCGGAATATTTTTTTTAGTGGAACATCTCTAATCTAGGAGCTTGGCTCATGACTTTTTAAGATGGGAAGCTGGCAATTCTGCATGAATGCAAATTGTGTTCTGGGCAGCCAAGTGTCACAGAACAATTTTTAATAAACATATGAGTCCAGCCCTCACGGTTCCTCTGCACTGGGCATCAGCATAAGGGTTGTCATGACTTTACACTGAATGTTACATCAAAGGGCTCTCATTACCAAATAGGTAAGGAGATAGGGCTCTCATTACCAAATAGGGCTGTCAATGAAAGGGAAATACTTTGCTGTGTTTGATACTTACTCATAATATTTTGATATTTGATTGTAAACTGTTTTGCTGACTGCACCCGGTCATCCATAAACTTAGTCTTCTATGAAGGCAGGGGTTCCAAAGGGTGGGCTGAGGGCTTCAGAGATAAGTGTTCATAGGACCTTTTGCTCCTGCCCGTGTGGTTCCGCTGACAGCCCAACACAGCAGTTGTACACATGGCCTCTGGCCCCATCGGCCATGGGAAGCAGCACTTAACGCTCAAGAGTGTTCACTCTTGGGATGGTGACTCTTGGGTTGTTCATTGTACGTAAATGGAGCTTTCTTTGTAAACAAGTAGCTTTGTATTTATGCCCCCTCATCCTTTCATGTGTGATTCCAGCAGCACTTGAGTTACAGTGAACAACGTTCCTCTAATGGTTCAGCTTTGACATGACGTCTGCTTTTTTAGCTTCCCCCCATCAGTAAAAACCTTATCATATCTATGAGTTCTCTTTATAAACAGCAGTTCTGAAAATATGATCCAGTTTTTCCACAGCCCTGCGTCAGGTTGTGAGGAGTGACTTCCCTGCTTTGTTTGCGATGACAGCTCATATTTGTGCCCAGCCACCTGAGACTGTAAGAGAACGAAGGCTGAGAAAGCCTTCACTAGATGTGCCAAACTACTTTTAACTTCTCCTTAATTCACCAAGTAAAAAATATTATGTGTTGTGTTGCAAGATTCTGCAGTTATCGCTGTGCTCTGCAGTAGGTCAAGGGCTGCTGTAAATCTTAAAGCATAAGAACCACTAATTTTCATAAGAATTTTAATGTAATTTATGATGGCTTAGTAGCTTTCATTTAGAAGGGTCCTGCAGTGAAGCCGTTTAAAGCCAAATGTGTCCTGGCACATTCCTGTTGCACTCATAAGCCTCACTGAAATCCAACGAATGCTCAATTCTCAGTGTGCCTTAATGAACCTCCAATCAGAAAAGGATGAGGAAACTTTTGAATGGGCTGTGTGGGCCGTGCAGTTGGAAAATCTTGCTGGATTTTGTTTCTTATCTTTGCTGGCAGTGAG
This sequence comes from Scolopax mira, assembly GCA_004320125.1. Taxonomy (NCBI): domain Eukaryota; kingdom Metazoa; phylum Chordata; class Aves; order Charadriiformes; family Scolopacidae; genus Scolopax; species Scolopax mira. The sequence continues at coordinate 25,927 of BJBW01004628.1, read as the reverse complement.
AGTAGGTGGAGGTTGCTTTCTTAATACGTTTCCTCCAAAAAAATTGCCAAAGTAAGAGAAACCATTCAGACCTGCAGTGGAGCATTCTTTCTCACCTTTGACTGCAGTTTTGCTGGTAAACTCAATCTCCTTTCTCTTACATTAATACCCACTCTACAAGATACTTTGTCCATCAAGGTAGATGCTACCTCTAGATTAGCTACAGAAAACGAACACAGTTATACCTCCAACTACAGCCCTTATGTATTTGAGGAAAAAAATCATTTCAATGTTGCATATAACTTCTGTATTAGGTAGAGTATTTATTTGATGTATATATTAATTTATCTCTCCTGAGTATTAAAAAGCTCTTCTCTAATTACTTCGGGTGTTTCGGGTTAGAACTGTTCCACAGTGAAAAATTTAAACCACCTACTTTACGAGTAAGATGCCAGATTTGATTGTTAAATGCCTACTTTCATGTGTTAATAGGAACTGTCTGGCAGAAACCACACAGTCTGAGATGGCAAATGCCTCTTTTGAGGACATACTTCAGAAATAGCAGTAAAAAGGGAGTCATGATATCTTGTGAGCTGTAAGCTACATATCTCAGTAGATCTGACTGTGATGAGAGACATGGCAGTGTGTATGAACACGCTGTTTTCATCAAAGGATCTTGCTTTTTTCAGAAAATTATTTTTGAAATGATTCAGGAGCACTCAGCAGCTTCAGGGTTAGATTTCAGATGATGTCCTGGGTAATTTGCTGACAGAGTAGTCATCCCTCCAGAAATGCCCTGTAGCAATTCCTACTGTCACTAATTCCAAAATTTTATCAAAAGCTGATGACTTCCTGGTGGTTCCAGGGGGACACATTAGGCAGCGTGTCAGTGAGCATGGTCCATAAGAAAATGATAGATTTATTCTTAGTGGGGTTTCATGTTTAAAGTTGAAACCTGTTGCTAGGCTGGAGAGATAAACAATCAGCAGGACAATTAAAGATCTCAAGAAGGCAGCTGATCATCTGATTAGAGTCAGCTGTCTGTAAGTGGGTGCAGTGGGATGTGTGTCTCACAGCAAACTATTGCGGTAAATTTGTGTAACCTCTTCTTGTATTTGCTTGTATCCAGGTTCTGCACTGTTGATGTAGAGCTTCGTGTTTAGAAAGCCAAGCAACAGTTTGATTAATGTAGATGGCCTTGCATTGATTTTAGCAGGGTCCTTCAAAAAGAAATAACAGATTAAAATTGTCAGAAAGAGCCAATGTGTTCCCAGCATGTTTCCTTCAGAATTTCTAAGCAACTGGGAAACCTGAGATGATGATGGAGAAGTTTGCCCGGGCTTCCGGAAAGATGCCCATGCGACTATCCCAGGTCCAGTCTCTCCAGGCCTTTGGCTCTTTCTCAGTTTGCCAGGGTTGCCTTGTGACTCATTCTCCTTTGTTCTGTAATTTCTCCTGGATCATCATTTCAGTGCTGTCTTTCTTCCAGTCTAAGGAAGAGGAGTTTATAAGAACCAGGAAACCAAAGAGCTTGCAGAAGAAAGCGTGGGACTGGACTAAGCTAAAGGAGGGATTTTGGTATGTTTTGTCCCATGTCTGGCTTGTAGGGCACTGCAGTAGAAAGTAGCAAAGATACTGGTTTGGTACCAGACTGAAGCCCCACTGAACCTGAGGTGCTTACTATCATTTATCCACTCACTGCTCTTTCTCAGTAGCAGTAGCCCTGCTGAAGATGGGCCATCTATGCACATAGTAGTATGAATATACCGAGGGACTACATTCTTCCTGGTGCTCGGCACTGGTGAGACACTAAGCTCTAAGCACCCACCACCTGGTGGTTATAACACAAACAGCAGGTGTCTGCTGTGGTTGACTGATGGAGACGTGTGCCCCTCTAGGAACAGAGAGAGGCAAAATATTAGCTTTAGTAAAATTGTCGCCAGGAAGCAGTGATTAGTCACAGCAGTCCCTGATTGAGTTGAAAAGGATTAATAACTTCATTGAGAAGTCATTTATATTGCAGGCAAGTGAGATCACCTGGGACATGTATGTTAAAGGGTTGGTCCTAACAGAAGGTAAGCCTTAAATATCCGCATCATTTATTTTCTGGATGTGCTCCCTGCCTCCTCAGTGGCTGGCTCAGACTCCAGTGATCTAATTCACCAGATCTGGCCACCACATGAGGGAGTCTTTAAACTGTTGGAAATCCCTGTGTGAGTGGGTGCATGCACGGAGGGGTGAGAGCAGGACAATGTATGAAGAGTCAACTCTTGGTACCAGATGTGATGTTCAGCATTTAAGGTAGCAATTGTATTTTTACTGTTGTTTCTCTCATCCCTTCTGTTTGGGGAAGTTAGTTCCTAAGGATGTGAAGTTCTCTTGACACGTGGATTTCATTTGTTAGCTTGCTACTAAATTAGAAATAAATTTTAAGTAAATCTCTTACTCTCAACCAAGCATTTTCCATTGCATTTGTTCATTATGCTTCTGCCTGAACCAGAAATTCCTCCTTGTGTTCTCAGCTGGTATTAATTGGCATTGCAAAGCTTCTGTTGGGTGAATTAGTTCAGCAGAAATACACAGAACTATTTTGAGGAAAAGCCCAGGCCAAGATTATGTGTGTCACCAGGACAAACTACTTTGTGCCTTCTTAACACTGCCAGATAGTCAGAGAAGCTTTAAAGTGCAGACTCCTTTGATAAATTTTGTCTTGTCCCTACAGGTTTCCCAAAAGTAACTCAAGTATCTGGTAGGATAACGTGACATCTGGTGAGTTCTTGTAACTTGAATTTGGGGCATTGTTATTGCTCATTGCTCTTGACCATTCTTCTAGCTAGTTAGTTCAGAAATCAGAAAGCCTTTGGGAATTTGGTTAGAAGTGTGGTTTGAATTTAGTCATGGGCTGCTTGTCAGCTTTGAATTTCAGACCGAACATAGATGTCATAAAAAAAGTAGGTCTTAGGAATGTGCATTTAGGGACTGGTTAAAGTAAGTAGCATGTGCATGACCTATTAAACTGTTAAGGTCACTAATTGAAATGTGTCTTTAGTGAAAATTATGCCAGTAAAATGGAAAATACGGTGCTTTCATTAAAAATGATGTGGTTTAATAATGAGAGGGCTGTGAATGGAGAAATATTCATAAATTGCCATAAATGGGGCACAGTATAAGGCAATTCCTTATGCTGAAACTGTGAAAATACTCAGAGAAATAGTTTCTATACAAGAACAATTAAACAAATAGACATCATAAAATTGGACAACTAGTGTGGAATATCGTGAAAGTGTGTATTGATAATGTTTCTCAGAATGAGTCTGAAGAACTCCCTTTTAGCTTACAGGGCTGTTGAATTTAAAGGAAATGGGGTTTGTCTGTTGGTCGAGATAAGCCGCTCGGGGAGGGCAAAGCTGGAGTGAGGAGGTGGCCCTGCGTTCCTCGAGGGCCAGGCTTGTCCCCGCCAGGGCTGGCTGCCCACATCACCTCTGGGGAGAAAACAGAGTTCAGACTGCTCCTTGGCAGGGAGGAGAGGAAAAGGTTTTAGTGTCAAGCTTTCACCTGCAGAGGAGTAAGAAGAAACCTTTATTTCAGAAAATTTTGAGTAAGGATTTGAATAAGTTTTGAGTCATCAGGATTCCCTGAGGACAGTGCATCTGTGAAGGGCACAGAAAACCCGAGTTGTTTCTGATGTAAACCCAAACACACTGCTTAAAACATGCAGTGCATCAGGTTGCGTTATTTCAAGAAAAACATCATGACTATTAGTATCCGATTTCATACTTATCCTTTTTCTCCCTTTTCACATATTAACTCTCTCCTGTATTTTCAAGCATCCAATTCCACGGTGATTTACAAATGAGGTTGTCACTTACTGCTGCAGTTTGCCCAGTTGGTTGCAGTGTATGAAAAACACTGAGCTATTGTGTGTTCACTCCTATTTCTCTTGGAGTGTCATCTGGCCAATGGCTTCTCTCTTTGAAAATGAACTGGATCTTGTGGATGAAATGTGCAGAACCGATTTGCCTTTAAAAGGAACTCCAGATGACTGGTGGCTCAGCAGAAGAATGAAGTCTTGATGCTTTTGTATTTGCTTAAGCTTGGTGAACTCAGCCTGATCCAAACGAGCACTGGGGACAGGCCCTGCCATCCACCAGTGAGCCTGGTGATCTTGAAGAGGCATTTTGCAGTGAAAGATGAGAGTAAGCATGATGGGATCGAGCCCTTCGCCAGGACAGTAGCCACTACTACACGTCTAGTAAGAGCAAGAGCCAGGTTGAGGTGGTTGCATGATCAGCTCCTAAACACCATACTGCAGAGCTGTGGAACTTCTGCTTGCCCAAGTCCAGAGGCAGACCCTAAGGGGTACCTCACCGAGCGACCCCATGTGGGAGGAGGCACGTTACTCACAAACAGTGTCCCGGCAAAGCGTGGCTATTCCCCTCCGCTCTCTGTTTGTATTCAGGGGAGAGCTATTATTTGCTCTAACAATCAGCAAGTGCAATCCTGAACACATCAGGATAATAGTTCTGCTTGCTCTGCTGCTGCTGCCCCGCCACCGCTTGCTGATAGGCACCGTGCATCTCACTTGTCATTAGAATGTTAGTCTTCAGACACCAAGGGGCCTTAATTAATGACTTTCAAGATCTGGTCTTTTATAATTCATGACAGAACTTTAATTAAAACCAAATATAAAGCAGTTGAACTAGCAAAGGATTTAAAGTGCACAGTCTTTGATGGAAAGAGTGATTCCCTCTGACCACTAGTGCTGTATGCTGAATGCAAATTCCATTTGGTTATAGCACATTCAGAGAACGGAATGGGCTTTTTTTGAAATGGAGAGGTCCCTGTTGTTATAGACTCTGGAAAAGTGGTAAGGCCAAGGGGCCTGCAGTCATTTGATTCTCCCTACTATCCCCTTTTTGCCTTCTAAAATCCTCATATTTTTAAGATGCCTGTATTGGTAGGACAAAAAAAACCCGCAAAAATACATAAATTTGCATAATGCTTACCTACTAATTTATTATTTGTAGAGTTGAGGTGTTAAAATGCAATGTATGGATCATGTAGTCACTCCAGGACTCCTGTCAAGGCAGTAGGAGAATTCTTATTTCAAGTAAAGGGAAACTGAGGCAGTATTTTCACTCAGACAAGGTAGGGAAAATTCATGTATTATTGAAGAGTTCAGGCTGGTGCAGTGATTGGTTCCATCCCTTTCTGGCATACGTTGTGTTAACTCAACTTAAGTGAATATATAGCACAATGTATTGCTGTAGATTAAATCTGTTGTGCCAGGGAACATGGTTTTCTTATGGCAGGTGAGTTTGTTTCAGTTTTTTTGGTCGTCCTGTACACCTTGGTTCACCTGAACTTCTTATCAAATATGTTTTTTGTCTATATCTATATAGGGGACCTATAGTGCTGCACCGTTACTCCAGTGACTTCCATGAAGCTCTTTGAATGGACTTCACACTGTTGGTGGTTACTCTGCCTCCTCAGGGTAAAAATTTGGAGGACATTTGTGGCTTTGATTTTACAGCTGTGGGTTGTATTGTAAGCTCTATCATCTGGTCTGGTCTACTAAGGCATGGGTCTTCCTTTAGTTTATTGTTTGGGGTTGTCAAGTTTCCCACACTGTGTATGGAGGCCAATCTATGATCTTACCATTAGGAACAAACAAACCAAACCAACCAACAAGAATAACTACCTGCTACATATAGAAAAACTAATAAATTAAACAAAATTTAGTATTTAATAGAGCTGGGAGAAATTGGTCACTAAGTCACACCAAGATCTTTCAAAAAAATTGCCTGGAGAGAGAGATGAATAATGGAAAAAATTGCATTTGAATAAATTAGTCACTGCAAGCTGGCAAAAATTCACAACTCTCTTATTTACTAGCTATAGAAATGGCTTAGCAGGAGGAAAATACGATTCACAAATTTTCAGCAGCCGCTGAAAAATGTGTTTGATAAATCTTGAGCATCGTTCAGACATCTGTAGTTACCAACTTTACCTTTACAGGGGCAATAATTTCTTAGTTGTAAAGATAAAAATATAAATATATCTTATAAAATAAGTTCCCTGGAAAAAGGAGACATTGTTTGATTTCTTCACTGGCTGCTCTTGGTAATGTTGCAAAAGTTTGTCGTTTTTTATATGACTAACTTTTCACATAGTGCTTTAACCAACTGTTAAAACTTCCATTTGTGAACTGTTAGCATTGATTTCCTGTGCGCAATGCCGGGGGAGTTTTATCTGGAGTTCTTTCTTTTTTGTTATCAATTTGCTACAGTAAACTGTGACTCGTATTTGATGATTTAAGGCTGTTTGGCTGGCAGATAGATTTGTATATTTGCCTTAATAGCACTGGGCTCCAGCCATTGTCAGGGCAGCGGGGGCCGGGTTTGGGTCGTGTTCGGAATGTTAAACCTACTTGCAGACTCTCCTCTGGTTGAGCAGCATTTTGTGGCATCGTACTGGGAAGCCTTGGGTTATTTTCAAGCTCAGATGTGCAGAAGTATGTTCAGTGTCTGTCCCAAGGCTCTTCAGGCAGTTACTGTGCTGCTGGTGGAGTGGGAGCTGTTTGAGCAGGCTCTAAAGTAAATCAGGCTCATGGCTTTTATTTAGTGACTCCCTTTCTTGTATAATTAGGTATCAAGGTCAGCTTCTATTCCTTCAACAAGTTGTACTAGGTCATTGGTCCGTCATGGAGATCTCAGGGACAGAATCACAACCTCAGCGATGCCAAAAAGGAGAAAAATCTCAGAGCACCCCAGGCACCCCAAAGGGGAGCAGTGAGGAGAGTCTGTCTCCTGGCCCCCGTGGGTCAGCAGGAGGTATTGAGTTCAAAGGGAAACCTCCAGTAGAGTGAAACCCACCACCTGCCTGTCCTTCAGTGCCCTGGGTTCCTTCTTAATGGGGATGACTGAATAAAGGCAGTATTTTTATAGCCAGAGAGAATGTTTCTGTAAAGGGATTAAAATCCAACTTTTTGTCTTTCAACATTTTTATTACACTTCCTTATGCTTTTTATGAGCCATTAATTTCTTTCATACTGGACCATAATTAATACAGGGCAAATAAATGGCTAAACTACTTCCAGAGGTAACTCAGTGGGCCATACAATATGTCTACATTTTCCTCTCAGGAAGACTGATTCTAGGGCCATTGGCACAAGCTTTATACAGTTTTTTGTTCCTGATTTTAAGATGATATTAAATAATATTACTACTGCTGCACACAAAATCTGGATCACTTTTTTTTTTTTCTCTGTTTCAAAGAATAAAGTGCTTAAGGTTTTACACTGAAATCTAAATGGAGATTGACTTTGGTTTTATTTCTGTGTTTCCTTTTCTCCCCTCTGCTGTGATGTAAAAGAGAAAGATTTGAGTTAGGAATTACGATCGTAAAGAAATCAATACATGTTTTCTGATGACAGTAAAATAGGCAGTGGGAACTTCTGTGTACGATGGTGGATTAAAAGGCATTACTGAAAATATGCTTTCCTCTCTGGTGCAGCATCATCTGTACAGCATTACTGCTTCCTTTGTTTTATTTTTTTAGCATTACCATCTGTGATGGAGTCATCTTGCTATTCCAGGCAGGGTTACCCTTTAAAATGCGGCAAGTCCTCTGGGTTTCAGCTCTTCACATTGAGAGTCTTTGCAACCTCTACAATCAGAGTTGATTATTTTTTATGCTTGAACTCCCGAGTAGCTTTGGGAATGGCAGTGCACGTGGCACCTGGGACAGACATGATGCTTCGCCCAGAGCACCGGTCACGTTCTGGACACTGGGCTTCTTTTTGCTCCTCTAGTGCTTGTGCCTGCAGCCCATAAATCTCTTTCAGGTAATTTGCAAATGAGAAACCTTAAAAACCCAACTTTTCTGTGTTCTCAAGCGGGAGGTAGGACGTTCAGGCTTCTTTGGGGAATGAAATAAATGCTTTACCATTCATTTTGATATACAGAGATCTCATAAATTAAGACAAGAAGATTTTTCACACTCTTGGTCCAAAACCCAGTCCTTCATCTTCACACCCTTTCTGAGCAGAGTGATGCTTGGCATTTGATACTGCCAATTGTAAATTAAGCTTCACTGTATTTCTAAAAGAACTGCCCAATACCTTTCTTGATGACAGAATTTAGAATTTAGGTTTCACTTAATTTACTAATACCGGAGTTTGGGGGAACGAGGACTCTTTAGATGTCTCAGATACTCAAATGCTTTATTAGATTTTGCATTGTGTGTCCATTGGAGATTTTTATACATTATTCTTCCAGTTTTCTACTGCAGAGAGAACAGGGCCTGATTTCGCTTCCAGAAGTCAGTATGTCAAGGAATATTTGTCTGTATATTACTCTTCAAATCATAGTAAGACTGAATTATCTGTAGACTTTTCTGTGTTAGGCTGTTTCATATTTTCTTAGCTTGTATGCACAGAAACTTCCATTTTCATTTGTTTCACTTAAGTTCATCAGGCTCTTTTAAGTTCCCTGATACTGTGTGTGGAACTGGGGCTGTGATTGCTTGGCTTGTCATAGCTCAAGATTTCAAAGTTTTGGTATGGGGGGGGAAAGAAAGGTGATCCTCAGCCTTCTGGATCTAATTCTGATCAAGGAAACCTGTTTATTATATTGAAGTTAGATGAAATCCTAATAATTTGTAATACTGCAGATTACTAACTGCAGTCTTCACCACCTAATACGATGTCTCAGGAAAACCAGTTTAAGTGAGCACTGTATATATTACTTTCTGGATTAATTTCTTGATTATGTAAGAAATATAACTACTACTGATGGAGGACAAGAGAACATTGTTGGTATATGAGATTCTTGTAGTTTTAGGAAATGCACCACACTTGATATAACTGCAAAAGAAAACCCAGTCCCTCTAAGGACGGTGAAGGGAAGAATTTGTCTCTACCCTCAAACTTCTTAGACCCACATTTCGTGCTGCTTTCCCCTCCAAAGTCAGAACGAGACGTCACAGGAGATATTGCAGCTCTAGAGGAGCAGTCAAAACTATGATAAGAAAATTGTGGGGAGTTTTGTTGTGTGTGGGTTTTGGGGTTTTTTAAAAGACCCTGTGTGTACAGATACTACACCATGTCCATTTCTCCTGGGATGGCAACCAAATTATTGATAGTTTCTTCAGGATTTGAAAGAGAACTGTTTTCAAATTACAGGGTTCCACTGCCAATTGCTGCTTACTCTTGCAGAAACTCTTATGGCCTCAATTTGACAAAGCACTTGAGCGCATGTTTTTACTCAATAGTCATGTGAAACAAAAGAGATTAGTCCCATGCTTAAACGCTGAATTGGAATGTATTTGCTTGAAGAAAATTAAATGCATTTATCATTGCAAAGAATGTAAATTCTATACTGTCAAGTTCTAATGGGCTGAAGTTCAGTCAAAAGAATAGCGCTACTCATAAACAGTAGGAAGAGGAAAGCAGGCGTAACAGCAAGAAGAATACTTAATACTTCCAAAGCACCTTTCACCCAGCGAGTTCACATTGCTGTGTGCATAAAAATGATCAACATTTCAACACCTCTCCGAACTAAGCTGAATATCTCTTTTCTCAGATGGGAAAGTCAAAGCACAAAGGCTTGGAATGATTTATCTGCATGAATTGGTAGCAGAGCTAAGAATCAAATCTTGGCTTGACTCAATCTGCCATGGTATTATTGCTCATCCCAACTATTCAGTCATTTATACTACACAGAAGTGACAAGCTCTGTCATTCAGCTGCATACAAATAATTTTAAAATATGATTTCAGTACAGCTCTTACTCACCGGCCTCCAACTTCCTTTTATAAGTTGTGCCTTTTACTCTCCTATAACACCAAGCCTTGGATTTAAATTTTACTGCATTCATTCTGCTTTTCACTTCCACCAAACAGTGCCTCTTCACTCTCTCTGTTGTGCATCTTCTCTGGAGAAGAGGAGGCTGAGGGGAGACCTCATTGCTCTCTGCAACTCCCTGAAAAGGGGGTGTAGAGAGGTGGGGCTTCCTTTTTCTCCCAGGGGAAGAATGACAGGAGCTGAGGAAATGATCTGAAGTTGGGGCAGGGGAGGTTTAAATTAGACATTGGGAAGAATGACTTTCCTGAGAGGGTGGTCAGGCCCTGGAACAATCTGCCCAGGGAGGTGGTGGAGTCCCCATCCCTGCAGGTGTTTAAGAAGCCTGTAGACGTGGCACTGCAGGGCATCCTCTAGTGGCTGAGATTGTGGGGGTATTTTGTCTGTGTGTGTGGTTGGACTCGGTGATGTCAGAGGTCCTTTCCAACCATGATGACTCTGTGATTCTGTGAATTGTTAGAATGGAATTTTTTTTTACAGTCATTTTTGTGTAGAATATACTGCTAAAAGCAATCCTCTTCTCATTATGTAGTAAACTAGAATTTCTAGATCCTAAGGAAAATTGCGTAACTAGGAACCTTAACATTGTGAGTTCTTTACAATAAAAACCTTCATGTTTTAACTGAGAATTTTTCAAGTGTAGTAAACCAAATAGCCGGTATTCCTGAAAGTTTTGATGGTGGACTCTTCCTCTTGCAGACCTTGGAAGGCTGGGGGAAATAGGACAGGGTTCCTTACTTTAAAGACTTTTAATTGCTTTAAGGTTTAAGATTTCTATTGTGTAGAAGCCAGATGCTTTTCTTAGTCCAGCTGTCTCACAGGAGGCCTATGTGTGTATCCTACTTCTAGTTTACATGCTGCAAGTAACTTTTAAAATGCCATTACAGTGAGGGAAGTGACTATAAAACAATGGCACTCACCCCCTAGACCTGCTCTCCATATGTCTGACGTATCTGCTTACCGGAGACGAGCTTTTAGCATCGCTAAGAACTGAGAGACAATATAGTTGTGGGAAAGTGAGCTGGTTTTCTTCTCTGTCTGGCACATTAATAGCATCACTCTCGGGTAAATTTCAGTTACTAGATTTTTATTATTGGTGATGATACTTGAGCCCTCAGGATCAGACTTCTGATTCCAGGTTGCATTTGCAGTGCTGGCAGCATGGAAAAAAAAAATGAGAAGAGAAAATCCCTTGCTTTGTAAATTGAGTAGATTTAGCCTGGAAGACATTGTGAGACGGTAATGGTTCATTAAAGCCCATTTTCAGCATTTTTAAGTTCAAAATTTGGAGGTGAAAAAAAAAGAGTTGTTAATGGTGTTTGTTAAAAAAATATGTCAAGGTATGAGAGATACGATGATAGATTGTGGGTCTTTCATTTAAATAGGTGTGACATGCTTTTACTCCGTTACCTGTTTTATGATATGTTTCTCCTCCAGGTCTTCAGCCTCACCCCATCATCTAGTTGCAGATACTCCCTTTTCTGTCAGCTCCTCCAGCACCCTCTCCAGAGGCACTTGCATCCAGCATTAAGTGTAAAACACACTGCAATGGCATTTCTGAGTACCATCGTGGTCGGGTTTCTACTTCTGGTTACTTTACTGCAAGAAACTTCTGTGAATGGCACTTTTTTAAAATCAGGTTTTTTTATTGTTGTCAAGGTCATAGTACAAAATAATTCAGAGATCGATCAGTTGCCTATGCAAATTTGGTCAGAATGCTTAGTACCAGCTGTAATAATGAAATCCAAGCTGGTGTGGTTTAACCACTGGATTGCTGGTGATTCAAAGACACTTGCTATATGGTTAAGGTGAGTGAGGGGCCTCCCATCCCATGATTTAGCCACATCCCGGATTTCTAAGCAATGTGCATCCATGGTTTCATTCAGATGTGACATTTCCAAAGTTACCTCTCTTCTTCCTCAAACGTGTATGTTCCCTGGAGGCTCCAGCCCGTGGGAAGCAGACACTGCTCCATACTTTGCAAAATACCAGTCCTAAGTTGAAAACAGGGAATCAAATGAACTTTGAGGGGAGCTGAGCCATTCCCAGATTCTGGACATGCCAGGAAATATCTGCTGTGTCTTTGTTCTTCAGCACAACTTTAACATACAGAGCTGTAGTTGGAAGGTTTGGGGTTTGCTTTTTTTTTTCCCTCCTGGTAATATGAAACAATTGTCAGCGCCACTTAACCAGCAAGTTCAGCTGGAATTATGGTGGCAGAGAAGTCAAGCCTGGTGGAATCTGTCCCAGAGTGTAATACTTGCACCCTAATTTGTGCCTGTAATATCAGGAGGGAAATATTGCGCATTCTACTGGAGACCTCTGCCTTTTCTTTCCTCCACTTCCAGTAGTTGAGTGAATGAGACATGGGAACAACAATAATGTGACAGGCAGCAGCAGCAGGAGGTTGGGAAGTGACCCCAGCTATGTGTGTGTAGATCTGAACAAGAGAGAGTTGAATGCAAAAACCCACATTTTTTAATTTACCCATAACAATAATAAAGGGAAAAAAAATCCCACAAACAATGGTCCTGGATGTTTCAAAAACAACCCAGCATGGTTGGGGTGTCATTAGGGTAACATCAGGTGCCTTTTGGTTTGGTCTTACTGGCAATATTTGGGAAGAAATTAAATACTTCATCAATAGGATGATAAAATATCCTCTGTACTCATGTGGCTTGTTTGACTTGCAAGAAGAGATTTCTCTCCCTTTGTAAACTGGGGAGCTACCAGCTGTAGTAATTGCTGTGTGGAGTGGTGACAGCTGGTAATGTCTCAGGAGGTTGCTAGTGCCTCTCAAACTGGACATTGAGGAGGTGCAGTCGTCCCCCTAGGACCACAATTTTATGGATTCTGTGACTTGAATGTGTTGCTGTATCCTCACTGTGATAGACAAAAAGCAAGCAAATAGGCAGGTCTTTGTCCCTTTCACGACTGTCTTCTGGGTGACCCACGATCAACAGCACAAAGCTGTGTGTCCTTCTGACTCTCACCAGGAGCCCCAGTCCTTCTTCCACGGCTGCTGATGTCTCCTCGCCATTTGAGACCAGTGCTAAGAGGTCCTGCTGCCATCTCCCGTTCTTTGACATCACCCTTGTAAGGCTTTCTTTTCAGAGGTCCCCAAAATATTTATAACTGGGAAGCTGTTTAGTGTATGAGGATGCCTGCGGGAACAGAGTGGATGTGTCATTAATCCTAGAGGAAGTTTGAAATACAGGTTTGGTTCCTGGTAAAGGCATGTTGGGTTGGAGAGCATTAGGTTATACGTCAGTGGAATAGAGAGCACAGCATAAAAACACTTTTTAAAGACAGGCATAAAGAAAGTTGTCACTGTTTGTGCTTTTATTTCTCCTGTGGCAGCTACAGGTATAAAGCAGCTGACAAAAATTGTTAGTTGATACAATAACGGGTAGTTTCTGGTGGACTACCAACTCTTTGCGAAGTATCAAAATTCTGCCTTGAATGAGATGTGAGGTTACTGAGTTTGTGACTTGTTTTGTCATCAGCATTAGAACACTGCCTCGCTCCCTTTAGGAGTATTTGTGTAAATCAACACATCTTATTCGTTAATACAATGTACAATGAGATCTTAACTTAGGCTAGAGTTGCTTCTTTCCTCATATTTTATGGAGCACATGGACTTGATTTTTAAATTTTTAATTCTAACACATCTTATTAAACGTGAAGGCATAGAGAAGCACCACCAGTCAAAGGCATCATTATTATATGCATGGAGGGTTATCTTCTGCCTTTCTACCCTCATCATTCATTAATGATGCACAGAGGCTTGTCATTTGTCTTTTCAATTCTTTGACTTTATTTTATTGCTCATATTTTTTGACACATGGAGAGCTCGTAGCAAGCATTCATCATCAGCCTTACATATCTATGGAAATATCATCTCTGTAAGGCCAGAAATAGTTCCTTTTGTTCTCTTTGTGTTTTGCTTATGAACTAAGTCTGACATCACTTTTTTATTGATGCTGTTTCTTTCAGTCTTCAATTTTCTAAGAAAACTACTAACGCAGCTCTGCTGTATGCTGGAAAAGCAGCTAAGCTGAACAGCCTCCCCTTTCTCTCACCTCATAGCAGCTCATATGCCCCACCACACACCAGGTACCTTCATTTGAACCTCGCTTGTAACTCAGTTTACCATTCAGTCAGTCAGTGACCTTAGATGTGATTAAGATGCTGCTTAGTCTTTGTAAAACTGCCAGAGAGAAACCTCTTCTGCCAACGATGTTGGGTATGTGTCTTTGCAAGGCAAGCTGAAGTCCACTGGGAACAGTGAGGAGACTATTAAAGCAGATCTGACTTCTACATGTCACTTTGGAAAGCCCCCCAAGATACTCTGATCATAGAGTGTTCGGAGCGTTTTAAGTTTTTCAAGTTCAGTTTAAAGAGCTTAATCAAACTTTCTGACACAACTGGCACACATTAACATTTTTCAGCTGTAAACACACAAACCCAGGAATTTCTAATTGCCAGTAATTAAAGTGTGTGGCTGGTTTTGAAATGTTTTCCTATTTTGAAGCCATCTGAAGTGGTACAGCTCCCCAGTGAGGTTCCAAGGAGACAGAGGCCTGCCTGAGGCTGCCTCTCCAAAGGTAATAGGGGAAAAACCGGCCTGTGTACTCATCTCACATAAACATTTCAGATGGGGCTACTGTTGTGTGTATTTGTAGCAAAAATTTACTTGGATGACTCCTTTTTATTAAAAAATTAATTAGCTCACCATACAAACGATCACTTACTGCCTGATGTGACATTTAAAAGGATCCTGGTGGGCATCAGGCTTTTGCTGAAATGGTTTGAGAGCTCAGCAGCACAAACCCCTACTGTCCCAGCAGAATGTGGGTGGTTCCCATTGCTTTATTAAAAACATTGACAAATTAAATGTTCTTTGGGCTAGAGCTAGCCCTGAATTACTCTGAAAGGATCCAGAGACCTACCAGATAGGGGCCAAGCTATGTGAGTTTCCTCTGAGCTGGTTGGATCCCAGGGAGAGGGACCCTTCATTTAACTGCTGACTAAGGGAAACAGGGGGGGAAGGTCTCCTGGGGGTTATGATATACTAGAACTGTCTCAGCATCCTCTGGAGCATCTGGGGCTAATGACTGCTGAGAAGAACTTGATAGGGGGCATAGACTAATTTAATATGGTAATGGATTATCATGATAGCTTGATGCTTGAAAAAAGCCATTGCTACTTTTCCCTGGCCATGCACTCACAGAAGGTTCTTGCATAATCTAGCTTGAAAAAAGAGCAGAGCTGCTGAGCCAGGTCTCTAGGGACGCGCTTGCAAGTATTTTTGCTTCTGAGAGTGGTATTTCTAGTGGCCACATCACAATTCCTTGTCTTTTATTATCTCTCGCAGGGTTTCTTGATCTTCTTGGCTCTTCTAGTCAGTTCAGAAATACGGTAAGAGCAGTCTTTATTGTGGTATTCTGGCACCTCTATTTTCAGTTTCAGCTACAGTGAGGAAGCCCAGAAGGAAAATGCCCTTTTTTTTTTCTTTTTTTTTTTTTCCCTTTGGAAGAGGTTAACCATTTGGAGCCTGAATTGGTTCAGCCAATGCTGAATGGGGTGATGTTCCTTACTGTAGCTGAAGATTCAAATTCAAAAATCTAATCTAAAGTTTCTACACTTACACCAACATTAAATGAATTGAAAAGATTTAATACTTAGGTCATTAAAACATGTTCTATTGCAGTGCTAGTGATCCAGTAACACAAGCAGGACCTTCTTTTACAGGTTGACTAGTCAGTGAGTGCACTCCCCCTTGGGTTAGTGTCCTGCCCGTGCAGGGAGTGGGTGAGACCACGAGGAAATGTTAGGCAAGAGGCATTATGGAGCCACCTGAATTTCATTCCTTCTCTGCCATCTTTTATCTCTGCTTCTACTCCAGGCCAAAGAATTATACTTGTGATACAGCAGAAGTGCTAGAGTTAATGTATGTACTAGGACTATGATTGCTTTCACTGGAAATGTCATGTTTCCTGTAGATATGTGTCTGTGACAGTGAAATGAGTAAATATATTAAAAACCAATCTGACATCCTGACAAATGGAAGAGAGGGTAGTTTACCAAGAAGATTGTGTTTATAACTAAGTAATTACTAGGAAAGTATGTTGGGGGATTAAATTGAAACTGTTGAATTCCAGTCACTTCATTACTCTAAGACATTCAGTGAGTATGTGTTCTCCAGAGTGCCCGTTGCTGCTGGCTATGCAGAGAGTCACCTATCGAGAGGAAAGACATTGAACTGAGTGCATTTCCATGCAGCACGGGTTGGGGAAAAAAAAATAAAATCAGAAGCTTAACAAAGCATTTATTACCCAGTAAAAAGAAACAATGCACAACTTTTATTGTTTTGGATTTCTGTGTTCTTCAAACAAGGGAGCTGGGGTTTGCCGATAGAGGATCAGCTCTGCTGGTGGAGGGCCCGTTCCTTTGGGCCACTGTGATAAAATTACTCAGGTGTTAGCAATTCTGCTACTTCCTCTGGAAGACTGCTTCACAGCTGAATAAACATTACTCCAGGAGCTCTTCCTGCAGTGCTTTCATTCAGAGGAGAAGTGGAAAGGATCATGCTCTCCCTAATTCTGTAGGGCAGAATCACTGGGATCTTTGGGAAACAGCCTGAAGGGGTTTGGAGGGGAAAGGAGAAAGTCTAGATGCATCTGAGAGAAAATGTGTACTGAGGATTTAGGCTTTTAAAACTCAACCAGCCAATAGCTGAATGAAAGTAAAATGTCCATGCTAATGAAGGCAGCTGTAGAATACCACCACACAGATAGCAATTGGGCAACGGTGATGTTTTAATTTATACTTTTGCTTCCAGAAAAGCCCACTTATAGGTAGTGTTGCTGCTCAATGGCTTCTAAATACTCAGATGCTAATCCTCCACTTGCAGTCAAGAAAATTGCTTTTAAACAATAAAATCATGCAATACCAGGACTCTAAATGTCCTGATTAGAGCTTTTCCATGGCATTTTTCAGATTCCAACTCCGACACTTCATAGTCCAGACCAGAGTTCCCCCATTAGACTTCCAGAAACCCAGGGAGTAGTTTTGCAGGGATTCACTCAGGAAGTGGCCGTGCATCTGCCCCAGCCCTGCACGGACAGGTTCTGGCTTCAGGGCTAGAAGCAAGTCCCTGAGAGTCAGAGCAAACTGCTGGAAACACAGATTATGTGGTCTTGGTAAAAGTTGCTTGCAACCAGGATCCAGGGGATGTCTGCCCTGCTTCTCTTCTATCCCAGGGTAATGACAATTTTTTCCACTTAGAGTATTTTAATGAGCATAATTACACACACTTGCTGTATGTAGTTTGTAATGCTCTGACTTCTCATCTTATGTTTTCAAAGCCACAAATCAGCATGCTATTTTTAGACGGAGACACTGTCTTGGATTCATACCGAGTATAAATATTTATAAGAATATAGAGCCCAAATAATTCAAGAATGTTAAAGTCATCTAAATACTTCCAACACATGGGTGAAGTTAGTTGGCAAGTAAAAAAGGTGAAAGTTAATTTCTCCGTTCTCCTGCAACAGAATTTGTTGAAGTTACAGTTAATATATATTTTCCAGACTTGTGTTTACTTAAAGATCATCTATACTAATGGCAGAAAAAGAGACATTCTAAAGATCTGGCATTCTAATCCTTTTTGTGGCGTCTGTGTCAAGCAATGCAAGAGAGCCTTCCCTCTGTAGGCAGCAAGGGCAAATGAAAGCATCACAAATATCTGCAGTGATTCTAAGATCTACCAAAGTGTGTTAGAGCCAACTGTGGGTGTCTTTCAAACATTTGTGGTGTGCACATCACCTGGAACTGTGTGTAACTGAAAAACAATAATGCTTCCACCCAGGGGGCACCCAGGTTTTCTTCTGAGAAGGTTCCTTGCTGAAGTGTCAGGAGAAAGGAGCCATGCTAAGGGTAAGTGTGCATGGAATTAGGACATGATGACATAGGATGAAAGAAGGAAATTGCAACTTACTGTCTTTGTTCCAAACTTAAAATTAATCCAAGACAAACAAGACCTTTACACCACTTACACTGACAGCACAAGTATTTACAGAACTCCCATAAATGTGCTGTACACAGTGAAGGGAACATATTTTGGAGGCAGCTAGTGCTCCCCCTCCATTTTGCAAGCTCTCTTATGACCCAGATGCTACATTGGTACCTCTGTGCTTCCTTTGACTGCCTGTGGTGACTGTGCCAAATACCACATCACTGAGCCATGAGAAGAAGATCCAGGAGTGATGACTATTTATAACTGCCATGCAGGCTGTGTTCTCTCAGGTGTTTGAGTTGCTCATTAAGAGCACTTGGCGGTGGTGAAAACTCTTGTGCTACAGGTCTGTGGGCTCTTATAAACAAGAAAGATTATGAACTACCTCAAAATACGGGTGTCAAGGTGAGCTGCCTAACTGTGTATTGTTCACTTGCCTTAAGCAGTGAAATTCATACTTCTGCAGTTGGTCTTCACAGCCCACAGATGAGGTGGGAAATATCGATGTCACTTAATATACATACAGTCATAATGAGTAATGCCAGATCTGACTCTAGTACTAAACTTACTGAGTTGGTACTCCACTTACCAAGTTCAGACATCAATCAGTTGCTGTCAGAATGGTCTAAAGGCATCCTCCAGCTCTGTCAGCCCCTGAACCACTGACTTGTAGAAGCTTGTAAAGTTTATACAAGGAAAAGTCACGCTGTGCATTTCTTGTCTCTTATGTTCTTCTCTAGACACATTCCTGTCCGCCAGGGACAGCCACAATAGAGCTAGAGAGGCTCTTTGAACTATCATGGTCTTTCTTATATTCTTAAGCTAAAGGCATCCATTAAACTTAACATCCCAAGAAGGGATGCAAGGGTTCAGAAGCAGGAAATGCCTCTTGGCCCAAATTTGGGAACGGTTTTGTGTATGTCCCAGAGAATTTCATGAGGAGTGACACTACTTTGGAGAGAGACTTGGTTTCTCAGGCTTTGCAGAAACCCACTGCACTAGATAATTTTAGATAATTTTTTGCTGTGCCAATCAGTAAATTGAAAGCAGAGCTGAAAGAATAGGTATTCAATACTATATTGGTTCTACAGAATCATTCTGCTCTGAGTGGGCCTGTCAGGCTGGTTTACAATCTGAGATTTCCAGATTGTGGAATTCTTCCTCGGGCACACAGCAGTAGGGTGATGTTGTACAGCATCTGCATCCAGCCCTCCTGCGTTCACTGGGGCAGGTCAGAGGGGCAGTAGAAGAGATCAACTCTTAGTCTTTGGACGTGCAAACAATTGTTAAGAGGGAGCTTTTTGTTCTAGGGAAATGTAAAGGACAGTCAAACATTGTACAACTGGCCAAAATATAATGCTTGGATTTTGAGCTTCTTAAAGCACAGACTTTATGTCTGCATTTATGTGCAAAATGCCTTTCACCACCCTTTGTAAAAATGCAAACATTTCTATCCTCTAGCCGTTCTGTTCGTGCTTGTTAAAATGAACCATGAACAGAACATTCCTCTCTCATCCCTCACTCTTATCCTTATTCTGATCCTCTCTCAACTTCTTATTCAGACATGGAGGATCGATGGTCTTTTCAGGCCTTCTGTGGTAAGAAATGTTCTTTAGAACTTTTCTATTCTGCTATATAAACTCAGTGAAATTAACGGAGAGGTGATAAATTAATGAAAGAAAGGCCTGGCTTATTGCTTGTAACTGGCTGTGAGAGAAAAGCAGGCAGATCAATTCTAGGTACACAGCAGAAAGATGATCCCGCTAGGTATTCTGCTGTTGGGTACTATCTGGGATGCAACATCAAAGAGAAAAAAAAGCAGTCACCACAAACAGATGATTATAAAGTCGTTTTATAGCTGCCTAGCATGGCTTGTAGTAAATTAGTGAGAGATCCTTTTCTTTAATGCATGGTGACACATGTATAAAACCCCCAGCACATCTGATTTCTAAGGCTTCAAATGATGGCGTGTATTCCTCTGCCATCCAGAACATAAATAAAAATGAAAACGCCTCTTCATCTAGCACTGATTGTGGTCTCAGTTCTGAGCAATATGGTGGAGATTAAAGCCTGATGCTTCTGTGTACAGCCTAAGGCACTCTCACAGTGGGAGGACGGCGGTCCCCTTGTTCCATGTACTGCTCCAAACTCCATAAATGTCTCTGTCGCTGCTGTCACCTGCTACCATGTAAAGAAAGATCAGTCTAGTTCTCTGCATCAACTTTGCTAAGTGCTTGTTCTTATTAGCCTGAACAGTGACAATTTGCTATTGCAGACTGCTCTGGGACGTTTCCCCTCTCCAGTAGTGCGTTGTTTGCCAAATCTACATGTTATTGCATTTGTCTGTGCAGTGCAGGCTGCTTGTGAGGATAAAGCCACATTTTTAAACTTGAACACTTTGTGGCTGTAGGCAAATTCTGTTCTCAGTTACATCGAAGCAGATCAAAGCGAGTTTTTAGCCATGTCATACAAATACCCCCACTCCTTCATTTATATCAGGATAATTGAAGGCAGAATTGATCACGCAGCCTTGGATGGCTTTTGTTTATTGAAATGTAGCAAAATCTCTTTCCTGTAAGTTTTATTTGTAGAGTTTCAAATAAACATTAAAACCATCTAAGTGGTTTGAACATTGTTAATGTCCCTTAAGAAAACAACGAAGTTATTTTTCAGGTAAAAGACAGCAGGGCCATTTGACAGAGCAAACCAAATGCTTCCGGAGACACTTCTGTCATAGGCAGCCTAGGGCAGCTGCATTCCTGCAATGAGTTTTGTCTGGATGGGTGACACCTGACCAGTGAACCTCACAGAGGCTTTATGTCCCCAAGGGCACTCTGTTGTGGTGTCTGCTACGTATCCTTAGTGATCAGCGGGGTGGGAGATGCACTTAGAACCCGAGCCTTCTTTTGCTACCCCGTTCTCTGGAGAGACAGAACAATTCTGTTATGAAGCACCAAAGGATGGATTTTTAAGCAAGACATTTGTAAACCAAATATGACCAAGAACTGAAACTGCACAAGTGACTTCGGCATCCTCCCAGGCAAGGCCAGCTCTTCCTTAGTGGTTTGCTGCTCGCAGTCTCCAGAAGTAAATACATCCACAGGGATGTCCTCAGCTGCTGTAAGTCAGAATGAGTTGCATTAAAGTCAAAGGGAATTGAAATCATTTGAGCTACCTAGATTTGCAGCAGCTGAAAATCTAACTGGTAATCTGTATTTCAAAGAGAGCTAAGGGTCCTTTTCCCCCAGTCCTGAAAGGTTGCTTTTACTGGGGAGGAGTTAATCCTTATGAATGTGGGA
>BJBW01004627.1:359-57769 GCA_004320125.1 Scolopax mira | reverse complement strand
CCAGTGTCTCACCACCCTCACAGCAAAGAATTTCTTACTAAGACCTAATCTAAATCTTCCCTCTCTCAGTTTAAAACTGTTATCCCTTGTCCTATCGCTCCAGACCCTGATAAAGGGACCCTCCCCATCTTTTCTGAAGGCTGCCTTTAAGTACTGAAAGACTACTACTATGTTGTTTATTACTTAAGAAATGTTGACTAATTATTCTTCAGAGCTAATTAATAACAAGAAGAGAAATTCTGTGTGTATCCAGAACATTTTGTAAAAGTTAAAAAAAAAATCCTGAGCAACCTATCTTCCTCCAATTCTTTATTTGCCTTGGCTGGCTGCTACTGTTACTGTCTGTTTGCTTTTTTGCCACAAGGTCAAGCACCTACATCATGAGGTATCGTTGTACCATGGATATTGCATCACCTGTGATAACAGAAGCCACTGACGTAGTCATAGAACAAATGGCAAGATTCTCACTGATTTTGATAGTCTGAGACTCTTGTCTGTCAGGCTGATTCGGAAAGGCTTTCTTCTGTCTAAGGACCTGCAAGCTTTAGGTGTCTTTTTGTCTTGATGATATCCAGGGCACCTACTACATTCAAGTATTTAAGAATTAGTGAAGATTGCCTGTGGCTGAAAAAGCACAGAAGTTACTCTCAGTTGACAGGCAAAGCTCTTGGTTTATAAAACAAGTTAATGGTTTCTTGACTGGTCCAAGCCCACTTTCAAGTAGTGAGAAGAAGAAAGGAATATTTGCAGCACAAGAGGCATGGACTCCACTAAACAGTGAAACGGAGATGTTTATTGTTTCACGTTTTCAGCATCTATAGTTTCTGTCTTTCGATCACACGCTGTGCCTTTTTTCACACATAGGTTGTGAGTGACCGTCCATACACCGTTGTGAGCAATACAATCGGCTACATTTAAATGTTTATCCTGCCTAGGCTAATAAAACATTACTATTTCAGTACACTGCTATCTGTTTGCTACATTTCACACCACACACTCATCAACATGTAAGGACATTGTTTTACTGATATCAAGGCCTCCTTCCCATCAATACAAGAACACCTGCAGAGTTCTCGCTCAGCAGCACATCTCCAACTTTCTCATTCTCCACAAATATTGTCGTGTGGTGGTATTATCAACTGTTCTGGTTTGACTCACTGCTTCCTAAATATGAGGTGGGCCTCAGGATGGAGATGTGCAAGCGTTCAAGATGCCCTGTCCTCCTTAAAAAGTACTAGGGAGGTATGGAACTATGCCCACATTTTCTAATTTCTTCATGCATAAGAGCACTCCCCTTCAAACTTTACCACTTGCATAGCTCTGAGGAGCACAGTAGAAACAGGATACTGGTTCATATTTGTATGTTTCTCTTTCTACCATGGAATATTCTGACTGATTAATGAAGGGGCATGCAGTAGGTAGCTGGGAGATCTGTTCCCATGAAAACCTGGAAATTACTCCAGCTGACAACACTTGGGACACCTTAAATTGTAAATTAAACAAAGCCCAATGCCAAAGGTGGTAGTTATTAGAGCAAATTGTCCTCACATCTTCCATTAACCCAGTGTACACTTATCACTGAGTCAAGGGAAGAGCGTGTCCTCCTCATTAGTGAGGAGGAAGAACTAGCATAATGCACCTCACTGAGGAAAAATACACTATTTTTCCCCCTTGGTTCCATTTTAAAGTGTCACTGCAGAAAGCGCTTTCCCTAAATGTCTCCCACCTTGTATGAATTCTCTCTTCCGCCATCACAACCTCCTTGGCTCCAAAGATGCAACAAACCTTAGAGATCAAGACTGGCTATTTGCCCCCAGCCTTTTTGTCCTTCTGATCCAAAAATTTTAAATGTATTTGTATTTAATACATTTAAATGTATTAAGTGTAATTAACTGGAGCTCAAGCTGTGGAGGGCTGACATAAGCTAGACAGAAGTGCAAGCAATAATGTACATGGACAGGAAGGGCCCCTATCCCAATGCCTTCAACACTGGCTCTGCCTATTGAGAATACTGATTCACCCATAAGGATGTCAGCAGTTAGAGATTGCATAAATATATTTGACTGCATCCCATTGATCAAACATAGCAAGTCGGTGTCTCCTCAGTATTCCTCTGAAGCAACACAGGCTGCTTGTACACAGAAGTTCCACCATCCTGTAACCTGTAAATATGATAGGAAATAAGAGGGACTGGGAATAAAAAAACTGACTATAAAGGAGAAAAATTCTTTGCCCCATTCACCAGATCTTTTCACAAAACTCCAGGAATGCTCCTGAATCCTCAAAGGAAAAGGAAAGGGAGACTTAGGCCCAAAATGTGGCAGCAGCTCAGAGCATACTGCTTATTTTGTCCTACACTGACATCTCACCACTTAGGTCTGCAAGGTCAATGCCTGTATTAGTGTCATGTTATACTGCAGGAAAGGCCTCAGGGCCAAATCTGTTGCCTGTCTCATTGATTCATTGCTACAATATCTTCTTTGCTGATCCTGTGCAGTTAGTATGGGATCTCAATCTCCTTCAGAATCTGCACGCAGGTTCTACTCTGCCTGCATGGCATGAAAGACACCAATAACACCACAGCTCGGCACAGCTCCTCTTGGAAGGATTATTTATGTTCTTCTTCAGGCTTCTAGGCCACAAAGAAAAACCACAGGCCTGCACATTTTCCCCTCCTGAGCTCACTGTATTCCTGTTCCACACCAAGTCTACAAGCTCTTAAACTTCCTGTGGCCCAGGGAAGTGACAGTTTCTTCTCTAGGCTCTGTTCCTAAGGTCATGGTTTGCAAAGCAGCAGGGCTCCAAAGCAAAGCTGCTCCATGTGCCACCACAGAAACTGCACCAGAGTGCACAAGCTAGAGATGTCAAAATGCTTAGCTTCGGAACAAGGCTGGAGTGGACCAGAAAGGCCCTTAACGTGCTGACACATGCCATAGGACATTGCACTGACCTGCTAGATTATTTAAAGCTCTCCGAGACAGCAGCAAAGGACAGACCATTTTGTGGAAGGGACTTTCTAATGAGACCTCAAGCTGGTTTATGAATCCGAAAGCTCAGAGACAGTTCACAGTAGCAGACATGAGCAAGCCTTGCTGTTCTTTTGATAAATCTTTCTCCCAGAGATGTGCAGGACAGACAGTAGAGCTCTGCAGACGCACAAGGTTAATTTACTGCTTTTCTTCTCTGATGCAGCTGAGCGTGCAGGAACAGACACACTCCACAGCTTCAGGGCAAACATTAATGAAGTTTCTCTGAATCTGGTGCCTCTGCCAGGCTCTGCCTCATTTATAAATTGGGCAGTTCTTGTTTTAAATATCAGACAAATCACCCAGCTCTTAGGCAAAAGGAAAGGGCAGAAAGGTGATTGCTCCTACCGGAGGCTGACAAACTTATATTGCAAAGGCTAGTAATATAAGGCATATAAACTGGGAAATAGACGCACATGTATAAAGGCACATGTATAAATGAGCATGGAACAAGCTTAAAGTGAGCTCACTTACATTCATAGTGTTTAGAGTGAAAAAGAATGAGATACTTGAACAGTCTGTGCATCACCATTTTTAAAATCCTGTCAAACTGTCCTCACAAGAAGCTGAAACTCAGCTCCAAATCCTTAGATTAGGAGACCTTCAAGGAAAGGAAAATACTTTTGTTTCATATATGTGCTTGTATAAACAGCATATTGCACAAAGGTCTGCTGTTACACAGCAGTTAAGTTTGGCTTCTTCCTCCTTCAATTCACTGTTGCTTTCTAATTACAAACACCAGTCATCAAGCATCAACAATGGGATATATATATGGCTTTTTATTTTTAATGCTAAGAAATTAAAGTCTAATTATTAATTAACTAATTAACTAATTAGTAATAACTCCAACAGGGAGATAACGACGCACATTGGGAAAATGTAGTCATATTTCAGAGACAGAAAAGAATATGCATATATCAAGGAAAGGAAAAATCATTCACTACGGCGTGCAAAGGTACATTATCAATACCTTTCCATTAAAACTGACCAACAGACTCACATGGCCAAGAGGTGTTATGCAAAAGAGGAAGCACACAAAGCTCCTGTGTGATAAGACAAAACGTGACACTCTCTATATTACATATCATAACGAAAAGATCAGTGTCTGTCATGAACCTCTCAGAAAGGGAGGCATGGGGCTTCAAACCATACTCTTTGTCCCTAATTTTACACTATTTCTCCCCTACTTCCTTTATCCTGTTTGTCTTAAGAGATTTTTTCAGCTGTAAATGGTTGGAGATCAGGAATATAATCTGTTTGCTCTGTTCAGTCTCCCTTACATACCTGCAGCTGGCTCATCACCCTGAGCTGGGACACCCGTTGTCTGATCTGGTGTAGATAGTCCTATGATCTAGAGGCAATTATACAGAAAGGAGGACACGTATTGGAATCAGGGATGCTATAAGGAAAAGCACATTGAAAGTACAACTTCTTAAGCCTGCTTCACATTATGAACTATATAAATACATCATTCAATACATGCTCAGTCTTTCAAATTGAGCATTAAGACATACATAAGTACCATATCACGCAAGTCTGAAGTGCAGAACTCCATTTACCTGGTTTTATCTCCAAATACCCCACTTGCTGAACCTATGGTGTGTAGGAAAGCCTTGGACTTAAGCTACCTTAGACTTCACAGGATCTGTTCAGCCTCCTCCTGTCTCTGTAGGACACTACAAGAGCATGATTTGCTTGGTTGAGAGAGAACCCTGTGAAGGTTCTTGCAAAGATGGCATAGAACTAGCTATGCACTCATGTTCTTCCAGGGCTTACCCTGGAACAACCCCTTACAGAGCAACGCCTTACTTGGGCTGGGGGAATTATCTGAGAGGCTGTGTGGATTAAACTGCAGTGGAAAGATCGTCTTCTGGACATCCTCCTACCTGCAGCCTGAAACTCATCTTTCTCTTTGCCTGCCTCTGCCTGTGTCAGTGTGTGCAACTCCCTACACAGGTAGAAAGGTGGAATTAGTATAATGAGTATTTCTATTAAAAATATTGGAAATGTATTTTACATTATCTTCTAGTGAATCTTAGCAGTTGGAAAAAAGGGGGGAAAGTCCTATGTAGCCACAAGCCATAAACTAAAAATTATTAGCCAAAGAGAATTAGGAGGAGTTTGAAATTAAAAGCGAGCTAATGACTGTGCCATCACCTGTGTTAATATTTTGCTTTAGGCAATCAGTTCACCCTTCTTTCTCGGTTACCTTATCTGGAAAATGTGGCAATACATTACTTACAAGCAGGCTGGGATTCCAAATCATGCTGTTGTTTATTACAGGAGTGCCACAACATGCTGCAAACATTAGGAATGGTTATTATGTGTGAGAGAGGACCACTTAAAACATGGTTTCTCTGCTATGAATTATTGCTTAATATCAAAGAATCAAGACAACCTAGGGTCCATATTTATCAAGCACTCCAGCCACGTTCACAGTGGAATCTAGTGTGACACAAAATTTGTCAAACTGTTAACAAGACATCTTTCTTCTGCAGGATGCCTCAAGGATCAGTGAGAAGAACTGGAAGATTTCTGTGTGAAGGTGACACAGTTAAAGGAAGTCAGCTAAACAGAGCAACAAGAAAGGCAGCCAACGGAGAATGTACTCAAGTATATACAAACTTGTGTCACTGGCATAGTAACACAAGAGGAAGTTTCGAGATAGTCTGAGCTGGTTGTTGCTGTCTACAGTGACAGATAAAACCATGGTGACTACAAAATCCTTGTATGGGAGGCAAGTGAGTGGCAAGCTTGGGCCAGGGGTGAAAAAAGCACTTCAGAGTTCTATTTGTTACTGCCACTCTGTTGGGCACAACCAGCTTTACCTCCCTGCCAGGAAAAACTATGATGAAAGTACCCTTCGTTTGCTTTATAGAAAATCACTTCATTGTAGTTAAAACTGCTCTTGGAAGTGATTTGATTAATCTGTCTGCCTTCGCACTGAAGTGGATGAGGAGCACTCCAAGACCCTGTCCTGCTAGTTCAGGCACAAGACCAGGAACCCCGAGGAGGTGGCCAGAGAGCAAACACCATCTTAATCCAGGACAGCTACTTTTGTAGTGACTGCCCAACAGCATCACCAATTTGTTATTTCCATGGCATGTGTTTAAATGTGTCACTGTTATCCCATTACAAAGTTGTGTTCTCTGTCACGGCAGATAAGGTACATTCTTGTGTAATGTCATCTATTTAACCAATCCTGCTTTGTTCAGTGGGGCATCTCCAAGCTGGAAAGGTTCCCCATATGTGTTTGAAGAATCAAAGTCTAATACTGGGGTTTTTTTGGTGTGCTCTTGTAAACAGGCTTTCTCAAAACCTCTTCTCTGACCAAGGTTTATGAAGCTAATCTATGTTGTCTGTGCCTCTTCCTATACTAGAGACAACGTCCTATCCTACCTGTGCCACTTAATGGGTGAAGCAAAGCCTACAGTTCTTCCTTAGTCTTCTAATTCAGGATCAATCTCTCATAAAAATTGCAGTTTATGAAGCCCTGTTCCACCAGAGGCATAGCTGTTAGCTCATCAGTAACATTGAAAGTCTTTCTGGCTGGCAATTCATGGCTTTTTTAAAGCACAAGCTCCATGACTTTTGACATGTTGGGTAAGAGGGGGTGGATGCAAAGGTAAACAAGCCACAGGAGCTGCCAAATCAAACCCAGTGACGCCTGGGAGGTGAGGCAGAGCAACTCAGAGCAGAGAGGTCCCTCTTTGAGGCTTCAGTCTATCCTAAACTAAAGGCAAACAGACTACGTTCAGAGCTGTCTGTTCTTACCATGGCAATAGCTGTTTGGTTTTTTCCCCCCTCACTCTTTTGCCCTAATGTCCTGGTTTGAGGTCAAAATTGTACTGAAAGCATAAAACATTGATCATGGCTGACAAGTTTGTAAAAAAAAAAAAAAAGTCACAATGTTTGTTTCCTTTGCCACAGTGTTTCTCTGAGATTTCCTATATGAGAACTTTTACTTTTTTTACTGCATTTTGGGGCTGGATTTAGCTCTGACAGGAACTGAGCAGAAGGGTCTGTACAGCCATTTCTCATCACATAATTCCTCTTCCATTCCTTTCCCATCCCATTTCCAGTATTTTGACCTCAGGATGACAATTAAGAATAAACAGTAAATAACATTTTCTTACATAAAGGCATGACACACACAACTTCTGAGTAACGATCTCAGCTTTACTATTTGACTGCCTCATAAGACAAGTTAGAAATACAAAATAACTTCCTGCTATGACAAGAAGATGCCTGATTTTCTGGCATAAGCATTTAATATTAATGAGTCTGTCCCTTCCCCCCCCCCCCCCCCCCCCCAAAAAAAAAAAAAGATAATCCGGCTTAAAAACACAATAAAATCAGTTGTTTAGGGGGTTTTTTTTCCCATTTTTTAGTCTCTGCAATAAATTCAAGTAATTCAATTCAAAAGTTTTATCTATCATCACAAGATGGCTTTTTTTCAGGAGCTGGGGCATTAGGAAAAGCAGCAAGCGAGGTTAATGCTCACACACACAGGCAAATCATGTGAATTAGCAACTCTGGAAAGGAATCTACAGCTCCTGATGGCAATAGCTTCTGCTTGCTCTGCAAATAAGGTCATCTGAATATTTTAAGTACGGCTTTCTTCATTTTCTTCTCCTGCCTCATATTTTTACACTACAATCCCGAGCATCAAATCTTTTTCTGACAAAAGTTGTTTTTGTGAGCTTATCCTGTCCTTAACTGAAGGAATCTGTCTTTTGCATTTTTTAAAAAAACATAGGAGTTTTGTTTCCCCCAAGAGTTCATTCAGGCCTCAGATAAAGGCAACAGAAGAAACAAGTAAGACACAGAATTTTAAACAGTCTAGAAAAATCCCTTCACTTGGGTAATTGCGTAATCTCAGTTTTGATTGTATAATACTGCAAGTGCCTGTTGGAGCATTCCAAGAAATAATGGGGATACATAATGAAACAAGAAAAAGAAGTTCTTTTCAGCTTTTTCTACTCAGCATGCAAAGTTTTGCCTTTTCCAATTCACTTCCAAAGAAAAATATCTGACCTTTAAGCCTACATTGTTGACTTAAAGTAGTTTAATTACTCAAGGTAACAAGCTCTCCCCTCAATAGGAAAGAAAGCAGAAAAAAGCAGCAAAGATATCACTTGTAAGGCTATGAAAGCAATCACAAAGAAGAAAAGGCTTATCCTCAGGGAAGTTTTCAACTACATATGCTTTATATTCCCCTCCTGGAATACCGGAGAAGCAACTGCAAAGCTTCTGAAGCTGAAGGGCTCATATATTTCTGTCCTCCTAGATTTGTACCCCAGGTTGAGGCCTGGGGTGTAAGGCCTGCACTTCTCCCTTCTCACAACCTGACAGTTGACAAAAAATCCCTTTGTGAATCAGTTCCATTATGAAGTAGCAGGATTGAAGGCTTTCTCAGCAAACTCTTGGGAACAGGCACTTCATTTTTCCAAACCTACATATTCTATGTAAGGCAAAAATCTTGTGTGAAAGCACTTCACACAGGCCTTTCAAGTCTCAAATTCTTATCAGGAACACTGCTTTTTTAGCATCCAACCCCTGTTGCTTCATAGCTTGTTGATTTCCAAGGAGGTTATCCTGCTTCTTTACTGTGCTGCCACCACACACTGAATCACAGAATCTTCATGGTTGGAAGGGATCTTTGAGATCAAGTCCAACCACAAAACAAACAAACTAAAACCCCACAAACAGACACAAACCAACAATCTTGGGCACCAGAGCATGCCCTGAAGTGCCATATTTAACTGTTTCTTAAATACCTCCAGGGATGGAGACTCCACCACCACCCTGGGCAGGTTGTTCCAGTGCCTGACCACCTCTCAGGAAAATAATTCTTCCTCATGTCTAATCTAAACCTCCCCTACCCCAACTTCAGACCATTTCCTCTGCTCCTGTCATTTATTCCCTTGGGAGAAGAGGCCAGCCCCCACCTCTCTACACCCTCCTTTCAGGGAATTGTAGAGGACAACGAGGTCTCCCCTCAGCCTCTTCTCCAAACATGCCCAGTTCCCTTGCATGACAGATGTTAGTAGGTCCCAGAATAGTAAGAGGAGCACTGCTCTACTGCAGGCACAGGAACATGCTGGTGCTCCTCAACAGCAACCCAATACTGTGGATCCATCCCATCACTGATCCCAATTTGCCAGATCACTATCCCTGACCTCTTTATCACCAGTTTCTTGAATCGTGGGCCTGTTTAACCGCACGCTAGATAAGAGCAGGGAACACTGATGAGTTCCTTAACTTCTCTGGGTCATGGCATTATCTTGCCTGAGCAAGTCTGCCTCAGTGGGATTCAACTACTTTTTCCACCTCCAGCACTGGCTGGACTCTAATCACTTATCTGACATATGTGTGAGAAAGCTGGCTCCCTCCAAAAGGCCCTGAAATGTCTGTGCTGACCTGCACAGTAAGGAAAAGCTTTGGTTAAGTAAATAGTAATACACATGAAGTACAAGTGTCTGAGCAACTGCCCAATGGGAAATTACACCATCAGCCCTAACGGGGTTACTTACTTACTTACTCGAAGTACATCCCTTCAAGCCGACCATTAGGAATCCCATTCTCAGCCTTGAAGACTCCTACGACTTTTAGGCCAAAATCCTGCCCTTTTCTTCACCTCATCTCTTTCCACACTAGCTAGCTTATCCAAGGTAAACTGGGTGAGTTTACCTTGGACAAACACCTCGAAACCCTGAAGAATAAGAATTACTCTTAGTGCAACCTCTCCAGAGTCCCAAGGGGAGGGAACACAAGAGATTATTCTTATGCAGACTAGCAATTTTTGGGCAAAGATATGGCCAGGCCTTCCACATGCGCGTCCCAGCAGGGCACCCTCCTCAGCACCCAGCCCCAGAGCCGCGCGCCTAGGCCTCCCCCTACCCGCCCCGGACCCTCTTCTCTACAGAGGGCACCAGGAAAGGCCGTGACCGGCGGCGGCGCTGCCTCCTGAGGCGCTTTAACGGCCATTTCGCTGCGCAGTTCAGCCCCACTCCCCTTAGCGGGCGGGTGCCAGACGCCTCAAGGCGGTGGGAGAAAGAAGAGAGGAGGCACAGCACCATAAGGAAAGCTTAAAACCGCCCCTTGATACCCTTTTCCTCCCTCCTCCGGGGCAGGGACAGCGCTTGCGCAGTGGGACCGGCGGCGGCCACAAGGTGGGGGGGGGCCGCTACCACGTGGGGTGTGGAGTAGGGGTAGCGGTGGTTTGTCCTGCAGACTCTCTCGGGAACTTCTCTGTGTTTCGTCTCTGCCTTGCTGTTCGTTCGCTATGGCCCCCGCCGAGATCCTTAGCGGCAAGATAGTCTCTGCGTACGTACTCTAAGGCTACCGCCTGGCGGGAAGGGTCTGGGGGAAGAGCCGTGGGTTGTTTTTTTTTTTACCTTTCGGATGGCTCTGGTGCGGCTGGCGGGTTGGGGGATGCCCGGGGGGCTCGGCCCAGTGGGGCTGTGGCGGCCTTTGCTCTGGCTCAGCCGTCGGGGCCAAGCATGGTTGGAGGGCACCCCGAAGAATTTTCAATGCTGTTTAAGGCTTGCTTCTTCCTGGCAGCAAAACAGTGGTCGTTATTAAATGGAAGTCGTATTAAGGGTGGTAAAGGGTGGGGGAGCTCTTGCTTGGTCTGGGCAGCATCTAGGCCCTTGGGGGGTGGATTTCTGCCCTGAGGCATGTGCCCAGGTGGGTGTGTAAGGGCCAGCTCACACACCAGTTTTAGTGTGCTCAAGGGGTGGTCTCAGGATGCCTTCCGAGCAGGAATTGGCCACTGGTGCTATAGGTGTAGGGTTCTTGCCTTCGTTTTGGTCGTGCCTTTTTAAAACAAGAGAAATTAATCTGTATTTGGAGTTAACATGAGGGTGAGCGTTCACAGGTGTCCTGCCAAAGCTATTTGAAAGGTTTGTCAGACCCTAAAGGAAAAGGCTTTCTTGTGCTTTTTGGCTTTTACCTGTCTGGCAAGCTCTGAGTATAGGTGAACCTGTGTTGTCTCTTCTAGCTTGTTTATTTTGTCCCTGCCACTGTACATATGCTTCCAGTAAGAAAGCTTAAATTTCCCCTGAGAGAAGTAGAGTGTTTAGAAAAGGGTAATGCTTCCATTATATTCAGTGCGAATGTTTGGGGTTTGGTTAGGTAGGTTTGTTAGGTGCTTCCTGCTTATAGCCGGGGAATTTGGATGGAAAAGGTAAATTTGAAAGGGTCTAAAGTGGTTTCTGGAAAGTTGTTAGATCTTAAGTATTGCTGTGTTCAGCACATCTACATCTAACTGGCTGTGGAGCATTTCTGAAAAGTAGGCCTCAAGTGTTTTGAATCTGAATATCTATGATGAAAGGCTGCTTGTATATTTTTTATCAGGCGATTTTGGGTCAGAACCACTGGGTATTGCAGTTTCTCAGTCTTGTGTGCTTCCTCAGACCTTATGCTTTTGGGAGTCTTTAAGCCAGCAGGCTCTGCAATGCGTATGTGTGGTGCTGGTGGTACTTGGTCATCTGCCTATTGCAGGTTTCCTTTTTTTTTTTTTGGTATAGAATCTGCTCCTGAAGTGTAGCAAGTCCTTTCAAGCTGCACCAATTTTGGAGTGACTAGAAATCTGAGAAGATGATAGCTTGAGTACAAGCAGAGTGTGTTTTGGAGGAACTCTGAGCATCCACCTTAAAAGTTCTCTCTTCCTTTGCAGTGCATGTTGCATAATTTACTTTCTTAAAATTTATACAGTGGTGAATTTTTTATTTCTGCTTGTTTTCTGTATTACAGTAGCAGTTGTTTTCAGAGACCTTTCAGAGGACCTTTTATCTTGTGCAAATACCCGGGAAGAGACATAAGCTTTAGATAGACACATGCAGGAGAAAGAATTGCTTAGATTCCAGCACAGCTCTGAGGTGTTGAGGCTGAAGCTGTCTTCCAAAGGCGTTAAATTTTGACCTAAAGACAGCACAAATTGGACAAACAATTGCCGCTGTACAGCTGTCCTCCTTTAGTTCCTTTCTTTCCGCTATATTAGTGTCCATTATAGTAAAACCATCTTGTGCTCTATAAGAATGGGCCTTATGTAGGCCCAAAGTTGTGACTTTTCCTTGTGTACTTGAGGTACTTGAAGGACCTATGAGGAAATTCTCCTTTTCCAGAGACCACCCCCAGCAGAAGCAATAAGCATGTGGGTTTTTTCCTAGGAATTTTCAACCAAATTGTCTGTTTTAGAAAGGGACTGTTTTGGACTTTACATCAACTGCAAAGTTTTTTTTTCAGATACTGTCTTTTAAGGGGCGTTTCTTGTTACTTTGTCCTTTAATCAGGAAAAGTATTTGTTTGTAAGTCAGTCTCAGTCAAATATTAACAAATGAGGTGGATCAATCAAATAGTGTTTCAGCTCGGTTTCTGTGTGTTTTTTAAATCAGAACTCCTAAGTATTGTCAGCTTTCTTCTCCTGCCACCAAACACCACTTTTGCAAAGGGATGTGAAGAAAAAAAGAACCCTTATTCAGAGTCATGTCAGTAATTTGAACAAAAATTGGGTAGTGACATTCTTATTTTTTTGAAACATGTGAAGAAAATAAAAGCTTTGTGTGAGAGAGAACTTCCATGTCTCTAAAAATAAGAATTGTGAATGGGAAGGAGAACATACAGGGCGGCAGAAATAATTGTGTGTGTGTAATTATGGTGTTTAATTTAATGCCTCTCTCGCTAAAGGCTGCTTCTTTCAGTAGAATCAAACTCTTACACTGGGACAGTTTGTGGGAGGTATTGAATATTGAATTGGTTATGCATCAATCTGTACTGGCTAGTTATCTCTGAGTGGCTTTCCTCTGCTTCTCTGAGTGGCTCTTTAATAATTCAGCCTTGGATTTTGGTGCGAGTTAAATTTGCCTCATTGGAAAATCAGCTGCAAAAGATAAATTATTGTGTAGCAGCACAGTAAATAAATAGCTTTTATTTATTAAAAATATGAATATATTTTATATATCATTAATAAAAATATATAATATTAATATATTATAATATTAAGAGGCAGAGAAACAATGCTTTAAGTGAAGAATACTGAGGGTTGGAGAGAATCAAAACACGGTATTCTCAACTTATTTTTTTATTACTATTATTCACTTACAATAAAAATACTCTGTTTCTGTATCTGAAAGAGATACTCAGAGCAAAATATTGTCGCAGCTCTTCTTTACACCTTATGTCTTCAGGGAGCTGTGTGTTCCTTTGCTAACACCTGAAGTAGACCAGATTTGTTAACTCCTGTCTTGGCTTAAATTGGTTGATAGCACCAGGAATGGAGTATCCTGGTCTGGCTGAGTGTCTGATGAATTGTGATGGCAGGGAGGATTCAACACCCATTGTGGCCCCTAGGGTTGGGGCAAGTAGTGTTTTGAGTGTAAAGTACCATTAAAGTACTGGATATAGCGATGATTGGGCTAAACTTATAACTGCAGGTAACAGTGCAGTAAAGATGACTCTTCAGCCTTTTCAGACTGGGCCTCAAAAGTTTTTTGGAGTTCCTATTGAAACTCCATCTAAATCTAGCCTTGAACAGAAAAAAATTCCCCTTTCTGTGAGATCTCATTTTCGAGATCTTACCCAGAATGTGTTACCCTTCAGGTGTGCACTGAAGGGTAACACACTGCAGATGCGCTACGTTAAAGTCAACTGTATGGCTCAGTGCTACCCAGCAGCCCCAAATATGAGCAAGAAACCCTTGTATTAGATTAAAAGTAGGACCCTGCTCCAAAGAGATTACAAGCTAGGAGAAAACACTGTCTTGTGGACAACGTGGCCACGGGGCTGTCTTCTGTGTGCATCAGCATCAGGTTACATGGAAAGGAGGAGTCCTAAAAGAATGAATATGTAGAGGACTGGCTTGGGGAAGGATGACTGGAGAGCTGCCTCAGAAAAGGACCTAGAGGTGTTGGTTGACAGCCAGCTGTACATGAGCCAACAGTGTGCCCAGGTGGCCAAGAAGGCCAACAGCATCATGACCAGCAGGACTAGGGCAGTGATCATCTGCTGTACTCAGCACTGATCCAGTTTTGTCCAGCTTTGGGCCCATCGCTACAAGAAAGATGTTGAGGTGCTTGACGGTGTCCAGAGAAAGGCAATGAAGCTGGTGAGGAGTCTGGAGAAAAAGAGGCGAGGGGAGACCTTGCCACTCTCTACAACTCCCTGAAAGGAGGGTGCAGAGAGTGGGGATTGGTTGGTCCCTTCCCCCAAGTAACCTGTGATAGGACAAGAGGAAACAACCTCAAGTTGCACCAGGGGAGGTTTAGATTGGATAGTAGGGAAAACTTCTTCATTGAAAAGGATATCAAGCATTGGAATGGGCTGCCTGGGGAAGTGGTTGAATCTCCATCCCTGAAGGTGTTCAAGAGACAGATAGATATAGTGTTTAGGGACACGGTTTATAGGAGAGATGCTCCAGGCATCTGAGGCTGAGGGACTTGAGTCTTTTCAGTCTGGAGAAGAGAAGGCTGAAGGGGGATATGATCAATGCTTACAAATACTTCAAGGGAGGGTGTCAGAAGTTCAGGGCTGGTCTTTTTTCAGTGGTGCCCAGGAACAGGACAAGAGGGAATGGGCACAAACTTGAATCTAAGGAGTTCCACCTAAACATGAGGAGGACCTTCTTCCCTTTGAGGGTGGCAGAGGCCTGTCAGAGGCTGCCCAGGGAGGTGGTGGGATCTTGTTCTCTGGAGACATTGAAACCCCACCTGGACATGTTCCTGTGCAATGTGCTCTAGGTAGACCCACTCTGGCAGGGGGGTTGGACTAGATGATCTCTAGAGGTCCCTTCCAACCCATGATTCCATGATGGTTTTGTCAGTGTTAGGTCAGTGGTTGGACTTGATCATCTTAAAAGATCCAACCCAGACAATTCTATGACTGCCATGTCCACTTTGTGGAAAGAAGAAAATCGTGATATTACTGTATGTAGAGACAGACCATTGTAAATAGAGTCTAGAGTATTTATAGTGCTTGCAGCCCTATAAATGTGGATTGAGTCCTTGCCTGTTTCTCTTACATTGTCCTCTGATTAGATTGCTTGATATTTGGGTGTTGTATGTGATATCTGTTTTGGGGTGCTCACCTGACTGGTATGATTGATGTTCCAGCATGGGAAGCTGGTCATGACAGTTTATTGTATCATAACTCGTGTTTGGGGCACACTCTTCTGTGTAAGTTTTAAAACCTTGGCTTTATGTGAAACTTAAACATGGTTGTTCTGTTGGCCATATTTGAGAAGTTCCTTAGATGCTGCCTGTCCTATCTCCTATAGGTGATTGCTTCTTCAGTTCAGCTGTTTTGTGGCCCTTCTTGGATTAATGTGGTAGACATGATAAATTATCTGACCTGATGTGCTCATGGAAGTATTTGAACTGACACAATGGTTAAAATTGAATGAATGGTTAAAAGCCTTGGGAGTGTGGAAATGGTAGAAAGTCTGTCCACACTGCAGTTGTTTGTTTGTCAGGGGGACAAGAGAAAGTGAGCTGCAGGCTGTAAGGAGGAATGGCTGTAGGGATAACAGCTTTGACCAAGCTGGTGCAGGACCTGCAGAGGACCATCAGCCTTACATGGCCATTTCTGTGACCATCGAGCATTTCTGCTGCATGTTTCTAAAACCTTTGAGGAATCTGTGATCCAGGCAGTAAGTAATCCTGCTTCTCTGGGGACCAGGCCTCTTATAGAGCATCACTGTCACCAAGGAGGTCCCTGCCAGGTTGTACATTTGGCAGTATTCATGTGGACACTGTATCCTGTTACTCATGGGACAGAAGCACAGCCTAGTGTCATCTTCAGTGTGGTGATGTGTTTGCTTGCCACCCAAGCCATTGTGTGTACTTAATCCCATAGGGGTAGGTGTGTGCATGAGGAAGCATGGACATGGGAGCTGTGCTTGTCTCTCCATTGACAGTAGAGCTGGAGGAGCATGGTTTGTCCTCTGCCGTTCTGGGAAATTCACTTCACGAATTTAAATTCAGCTCACTGCTGCAGTTGAGAGAAGGAAAAGCTAACATGTCCTTTCATGTTTGGACCTGCCTCTTGCACTGTATACTTAAAGCCATGTTCTGGCCTTAACCTGCGTGGACCCTGGACCCTTGTTTGCTCTGTGAGTTTGTTTGTGGAAGAGCATGTGGGCACAGGAGGGGTTTTAGGTTTGGAGAGAGCTGTGGTTGTTCAGCCTGGAGAGAGAAGGCTCCGGGGGACCTTAGAGCAGCCTTCCAATATCTGAAGAGGCTACAGGAGAGTCAGAGAGGGACTCTTTGTCAGGGAGTGGAGCAGTAGGATGAGGGATAACAGTTTTAAACTGGAAGAGGGGAGATTTAGATTAGATATTGGGAAGAAATTCTTTCCTGTGAGGGTGGTGAGACACTGGAAGAGGTTGCCCAGAGAAGTTGTGGCTGCCCCATCCCTGGAGGGGTTCAAGGCCAGGCTGGATGAGGCTTTGAGCAACCTGGCCTGGTGGGAGGTGTCCCTGCCTATGACAGGGGGGTTGGGACTCCACGAAATTTAAGGTTCCTTCCAACTCTAACCATTCTATGATTCTATGTTCTTCTTTTATCAATAAGAACTTGTATCTTTGTGAAGGCCTGAAGTCCACAGTAGAATTTTGCAAACTGTATCACTAAGTAGCTGCTCACTTAAGCTGATCAGTGGTGCTTAACACTAGGTGGCTCTCTGGCAAGTGATTTCTTGATTCAAGACTCTTGAGGCAAACCAGTGCTGGCAGAGCCACTTTGTGTGTGTATTAGTTTTCTTCTGTAGCTGAAGGTGAAGTGAGCTAATGCCTAATTCCAGAAAATGACAGCAATATAATACATGAACAGTCATGGCTGCTGGAGGTGAAAGCGTGCCACAGCCATGCTTCACAGATGAAAACTAGACCCTTGGGTGGGCTCGTTTCTCCTTCATTGAGAAGAGTGGATTAAAAGTAAAATCCAGACATGAGACCCTTTCTACTTGGCTGTCCCTTATGAGGGCTTTATTAGGTCATGAATTATGATATATTTCATGTTTGTTTGCTTTTCTTTTTGTTTGCAGGCCACAAACTGGTGCTAAGCCTTCCTTACTGGAGCACCAGAGGCTGTTCCCAGAACTAGCTCCCTGGCAGAGCTGGTCCAC
Source organism: Scolopax mira (assembly GCA_004320125.1). Classification (NCBI taxonomy): domain Eukaryota; kingdom Metazoa; phylum Chordata; class Aves; order Charadriiformes; family Scolopacidae; genus Scolopax; species Scolopax mira. The sequence continues at coordinate 40,619 of BJBW01004627.1, read as the reverse complement.
AGCATGTGTAGGGGGTTTCTGAGGCTCCTTGAGATCCCTGCACTGTTGTTATGGGTAGTTTGTGATCTCAGGCCCTGTTGTAGCTTTGGTGTCTTCTCTAGGGGCTTACAGCTGGTGATTTTGCTACCCAGAAGATACTGTCACTCCAGCATGAGGAATTGCTAGGACAAAGCTTGCTGTGACAGTTTTCTGAACTCATCAACCAGTCTTAGCATCAAGTCTTTTACAGAGGTAGTAGCTAAAGGAAACCGGTGAACTAAGATTTAAAACATCTTTTACCAAAGCTTGAGAAACTTTGAAAACTTGGCCAGACTCAAGCACCTACAAATACTCTGACCTCCCTGCTCAGGTGCAGCGGAGCTCTGACAGAACGGTTCTGGAGGCAGCAGGGGAGGTGCATTTTTTTTGGGGGGGGGGGATGTAGCAGGAGGCTATGTGATTCCCTGGAGATGAGACTTAGGATAGCCTCAGGACTGCTTCTGGCTGGGCCAGCTGCAACTGTCTCCTGGAATCAGTGCTGCTGGATTGCAGCAGAGCCATGTGTTTCTCCCATTTCCCTTTCTTCTTGCCTCTGGCACTTCTGATTCAGAGCTCATCGTTTCAGGGTAGAGTTGGCTTCCCTGGCTATCTGTCATATAGAGTTTCCTGATACAGCACGAATTGCAGCCTCTCAGCTGGCATCAGCTCCTTGCTCTGTCCCCATACCCTTGCTATTCACTTTTTTAATGAACTGGCACCGACAGCACCACCTCTAGTCTGGGAAGTCTGGTTCTGCTTGGGAGGTCACAGACCTTGTAATACAGATTTGAGGGTAAAATGAGTACAAGAAGACCACATGTGTTTTAAACAGTAGGGTGTTTGAAGCAGGGTAGACTTGCTAAGTGTGATAGTAGCACCATTTCATCTTTTAGAATAGTGGGTGGGACGCAGGCTGGAGATCATGTGGAGGAGGACAGACCTTGTAAGCTTCTGTGAGTATTGCTTACCTCGCTTTTGCCTCTGAGTGTCTTCTACATTTGCAGTGAAGGGCCACAGTGGCTTGTAGCTGTCAGATGGGCACGACTGGTTAGTTCTCACTGAATCCCAACTGCCTTCAGTGAGGAGATGAAGCAGTGGTGCTGGCTCTGCACCCAGGCTTTGGACAGAATTTCAAATTTGAAAGAGCACACTGGACCTGGCACCAGGAAGTCTTCCCCAACACCTTCCCTGGTGAAGGATCAGGCATGTGGGTCCAAACAGTGGTTAGAAATTAGAGAGGAGTGCAACCTGGGTAGGGTGGTGACAGTGGCTTTTGAGCTGTCTGCGGTGTATTTATCAGTGATGGTTACCTGTTATCTCCAAAACATTGTATTGTAAACTGGGTATGAGTTGACATCTGAATAGATTGACTAATCAGTGGATCCTCTCATGCTTCTATTTCAAAGTTGTGTTTTAATAATTGTATTATTAAACTTCTTTTTGAAGAGTTGACCTGAGCTCTTTCAGGGTTTAGCTCTTTTTCCTCAATGATTTGCCTCTGCCTACCTCCTGTTCTCCTGCCTGATCCCATGGAAAAATCTTTGCCTTGTTTAGAAGCCCTGGGGCTGGAGGAATTTTCTCACGTGCATGTTGGCAAGCACAGAAGCAGATCAGAGGCAGGCAGGTAGGTGTAAGGTCTCTTGCATACTCAGCCTGAGTTAGATCAAGCAGGCAGGAAATATGGACACATAATATTGACCGACTGTAGAAGAGGTGTATCTTCAGGTACCTCCTATTTTAACTATTTTCCAGAGTTTTACCATTGTAGATTCCTCATCCTTTACTCCAAAACAGCATGTGTGACAGTGTTGACTGGTTCATATGGAAGACAGGTAGATTTGGTGTGGTGTATGTGGAAAGAGGATGTGCTTTTGAGTGATTCCTGTGATTTGAAATCACAGGAATTCCCATGACAAATTTTGTACCTTTTTTTTCAATCTTGTATCCTATGAGACTGTGAAGAGGAAGGGGAAGAAGCACAATATAGACTTTAAAAAAATTACATGTTTAAAAAATTGAATTAGTTTGAAATATCCAAAGTGTCTTAATGATTTATGGACATTTAATCTTATTTGGAGATTGCTGGGACTTGTGAACTCAAGGCATAAGTATTTGTTTGCCAGTCTGCCCATCTGTCATCTCTTCAACTCATGACTTATCATTTATGTATGAGCCCCTTGATTAACTTCTACCTTGTTGGTTTTCTTTCTCTCTTCAGACAAGTGAGAGACAAACTAAAGCAGCAAGTTGTTGAGATGAAAGAGAAATTTCCAGGCTTCAGACCAGGACTGGCAATCTTGCAGGTATTGTTTAATGACAACTACAGAAAATCTGTGTTGCTTTGCAATGGTAAGCACATAGCTGATGAGCTCCATCAAAGCTGCCTTGCAAAGATAGCATTTCATAAGGAACAGAAGAGCAGAGTTCCACGTGGGATGGTAACAAAGTTTTATGATATCTTCTCTCTAAGTACTGGGGCCCAAAAACACTGGGGTGGGGAAGGGAGGGTGTTTTTGTTGTGTTTTTTTCTTTTATCAGACCTTTGCAGATCTCTGAGCCTTATGTTTGTGAAATGGTGAAGGTAGGCTTCTTGCCTAGTAAGAGGAAACAGTGCTTGTTGCCTCTATCCCAAATTTCTGTATTTCTCTGAGCCCCACAGCCTGTCAGCTTTCAAAGATGTGTTTGTACCAGAAATCTTTGAAATGGTCTGCTTTTATGTCAGAACATGGAGAGAGATTCGGGGGCGGGGGAGGAAAAAAAACCACAACCAAAACCACCTTTGGACAAGAAGACTGAGTAGAGGGGATGGAACAAAATCACATAGCTGAAGCTGATGTCTGTCTGAAGTGTGGGTGTTAGAGTTTAGAAATTTGGGCTGTGTTTGGCAGAATTAAGGTAATTTTTAATTTTATTTTTTTTTAACTTGCAGCTATATACGGAAACTTTGTGCTTAGATCAGAAGATAACTAGCAGTAGCAAGTGTCATGTAACAGGAAGGAACTGTGTGGCCACAAAGGACTGATGGACTGTAAATAGCTGCTTAGAGAAGTGGCTTCTGTCCTTAATCAGTATTTTGGGCGCAGGTGTCTTCTCCTTAGAAGAAAGGAAATTTTATTTAAAATTTAGCGAGTGATGCTTTAATAGAAGTTGCTGAACTGCTGACGTAAACTGCCTTCAAGAACTGATGTCTTGTAGTGTTACTGGATTTTTTCCTTGGTTAGCCTGTGTTTTCTTCAATCATGGGTCGTCTCAAGAGTCCTCTGCAACTTGTTTACTCTTTGGCTTCATGACACTTTGTGGGCTATCAGACAGTCTGGGCTTGGAGTTCACCTCCTAATACTGATGTTCTTAGCTATGTATTTTTCAATTAAGTCAGGACAATTAGCTGTTTCTGGTATGTAGCACCCCACATGATATGTGCTCTTTTCTTAAGAGGGATTTAGTGCTCTCTGAGCTCAAAGAACAAGTCAGTTAATGTTTACTTTTTGTCTATAGTTAGGAATGTCTGCTTTTGCACAATATATGTGGTCTGTTTGATGACATCTCCTGGTGTCTGCTTTCTTCTTTTTTTTACCTGCCCTGTATGAGGCATACCTTTTCCTAACCCCAGCAGTATTTAAATGGGAGACAGACCCTTTATCAGAGTCTAGGGAAGAAGAACCAGCATATGCTGGCTGATCAGGAGATGCAGGCACCCCTGCAGCTTGTAATCTGTAGGAGAACCAGTGATATCTACCAAATACCAGGGAATGGCAAGAGTTTTTTTTATCAGCCTTTCCTTATTTAACCCTCATTTTCTTATGGTTATGCAGAGTATTATTACCTTTAAAAAAACATACTGGATGTTTCAAACAGTCTTCTGAAATGCTGTTGTACTGTAATTACTCAATACTACCAAAAACTTGGAGGCATTTGTTCCACGTGCTGCTCTTTGTGCATCAATTGGTTCTTGTTTTGTTGGTTTGCCTTTGGCAGGAAAACTCTAGAAGTACAAAACAGCAGTGGAAGAAATCTCTCCATCAAGGCACCCATAAGTGCATAAAATTAAGATTCCTGGTTGTCAAAGAGGCCCAGCTTTTCTGAAAGCCTTAATCAGATAATTGGATGTTATCAGCACCTGCTGATCATGTTAATTAGCTAGAGATTTAACTTTCTCAGATGAGATAGCAGGTGGTATTTTTTTTTCCTCTGGAGAGCACTGTGTTTTTAAGATTTTTCAGCAGGTGTAAATAGTGTTCATGCAGGAGATAAGACAACTTGTCTTTAGCTGCCTTTTACTTGAAGGAACACTTCCCTGGTAGCTCCAGCTACTGTAGCCTCTAGCAGGGTGTTTTACAGTTATTTGAGAATACCTCTGTCTCCATGGTGTAGCTCAAGGCAAGGCAAGGGTTAAGCCCATCTCAGCCTCTGACTGGGTCTCTGTTCTGCAGTGTGACTCAACTCTCTTTTCATCCTTAGGTTGGAAATCGGGATGATTCGAACCTCTACATTAACATGAAGCTGAAGGCTGCTGCTGAGGTAATGCCCAAACTCTTAATATTTCTTTTTACCCTCCTACAGTAGGTCAAATCTGAATATGAAAAAAAAGGGATGCAAATCAAATAGTTTGTCAAAGCTTTGCCTGCATTGAAGAAACCAATGTTGGCCTGAGTTACTTGCTATAAGGAAGTATTACAGTTGTGTAACCTGACATTTGCCAAGTGGCATACTCTGGTAACAGCAGAGGTTTGTGCTGCTTTTTGTGTGATCATCTCTTAGATAACATGTGCCTGAAGTGCTCCTGCTCTCGTCTTCCTAACCTGTGGCTGTCCACTTACCTTGCCTGAATGTCTTGTACCTGCAGTTGTCTTGCATCTCTCACCAAGTGGTCCATTACAGCAGATGTACCTACACCTACTACAGCAGGGCTGGGAACGTAGATGAGTTTCTCTAGGTGATAGCTGGCATCTTTGCTGGCGTTTCAAGGCAGTATGCTTTCAAGCCAAGATGATGTTCTTCATATACAAAAGCTGAATAGGACCATTGAGATATGGACCAATCTAAGTAGGCAGAGCACTAATCTATCTTCTGTCGCTTGTGGTATATTCAAATAATAGGACTGTAGACACAGAAACAGGAGATAGAACTGGGAGATGTGACAGAGTGTAGCTATGGCTGGGCTGGACTGAGAGAATAACCAGATCAATATCTGGTGTCAATTTAGAAATCAGATAATTTTGTTGGTATTCTCATTTGCAGATTGGGATCAGTGCCAATCACATAAAACTGCCAAACACAGCAACAGAAGCTGATGTAAGTATTACTGTCAGTAGTGGAAAAAATATGTAATTCAGGGTTTGAATTTAAGGGATGAACTTACATTGGCCCTCTTATCTTATCTTGCAGACAAGCAGTCTTTATATATTGGTCTTTATATATTGGTCTTTATATATTGGTCCATGAAAAAAGAACTGGAGCCTGCTGAAACTTTTTTATTTTTAAAAGAAAACTAGAACACTGCAATTAAAAATCTAGAAACTTTAATAGGTATTTTTCTAAAAAAAAAATAAAAATATCTGAGTCACTTATATTCTTAAGTAGAAAAACTAAATATATATTGTGTGTCTGTTAATCCAAACAGGATTGTGCTTTTTCCTTTGCGCCAGTCATATTTCAGTTCATCAGCCATTAGACTTTTGGTTTTTATTTGTTGCAGGTCCTTAAGTGCATTGCCTCTCTGAATGGAGACCCTGCTGTTCATGGCTTTATAGTGCAGCTGCCACTTGACTCTGATAAACCCATCAATACAGAAAAAATAACCAATGCTGTTGCACCTGAGAAGGATGTAGATGGGTAAATTGACTTCACCCCTGGAGAGCGTGACAGCTACTCCAGAAAGAAACTTTTTTTTTTCTCTTTTTTTCTTTTGGATGGTGATCATGAGGCTGGGAGTCTTACTTAGCCTTTATTCTGTCAAAATACAGCTTAAGTAGCATCAATGCTGGGAAACTCTCTAGAGGGGACCTTGGAGACTGCTTCATTCCTTGTACGCCAAAAGGATGCATGGAACTTATCAGGCAGACAGGTAAGGAGGTTTTCATCCATTATTTATGAATGCAGTAGTCTTTAATAAGAGGAGAAATTATGTACCTTGCAAGGCAATGCTTAGTGTTGAAACTTTTGTTGAGATGCCACATTTCATCTCTGCCTTCTCAGACAGGAAAAGAGCTAGTTTTAAAGGGATCCTTCCTCCCTCTCAACTCCAATTCCCTATCATACACAACCCAGAAGAAAAATAGTATCTTGAAGTACCAGATGTAAACTGACCAAAAGACTCCTGAGCAGTTTGAGTTAGTTTGTACTGGAACACAGTACAAACTGTGACCTATTTTCACTTTTCCTAACTTTCTGTGGCGCAGGCATCCAGGTTGCGGGGAAAAGAGCTGTCGTGGTTGGTCGCAGTAAGATAGTTGGTGCTCCCATGCATGACCTGCTGCTCTGGAATCATGCCACAGTAACCACTTGCCATTCAAAGACCTCAACGCTGGCTGAGGAGGTAAGGACAAGAGAGATGTGTGAGGCTAGAGTTACCTGCTGGGAACCAGTGCTGCCAGCTGTAAATTTTTACCTGGTGTATCACCGTTCTAAATCATTGGGTTTGGACTGTCTTTCACTGAATTTCACTGAATTTCTAGAGTTGGAAGGGACTGTAGAGATCATCTAGTCCAACTCCCCTGCTGAAACAGGATTGCCCATATCTAGAGCAAGTCACTCAGGATGGCATCCAGGCGGGTCTTGAAAATCTCCAAAGAAGTGGACTCCACACCCTCCCTGGGCAGCCTGTTCCAGGGCTCCATCACCCTCACTGTGAAGCACTTTTTTTCTCATATTTGAGTGGAACCTCCTATGTTCCCGCTTGAGCCCATTGCTCCTCGTCCTCTCACTGGCAACCACTGAAAAGAGTTTGTCTCCCTCCTCCTTCAACCCACCCTTTAGCTACTTATAGGCATTGATGAGGTCTCCCCTCAGCCTTCTCTTCTCCAGGCTAAAGAGTCCCAGCTCTCTCAGCCTTTCCTCATAAAGGAGATGCTCCAATCCCTTAATCATCTTTGCTGCCCTTCACTGGACTCTCTCCAGCAGCTCCCTGTCCCTCTTGAACTGGGGAGCCCAGAACTGGATGCATCTTTCATCTGAAACAGTTTTCCGGTCCTGTTCATTGGATGGTTGTGTAAATACTTCTGATGGAATAAGATCCCCATTACTTTTTGCCCTTAATTAGAGGGTTTTAATTGTAACAATGAAAGTAATGTTTTTGTTTTCTCTATCCAAGTCCTGAGAATTTAATCATACCTAATCTCCAAGTAGTGGCCTGCAAGACAGCATATGTGTTTGTTTTTTTCCTGAAAAGGCCAAGTGGTCTTTGCTCTAATGGCTGGGAAATGCTAGACCAAATGTTTTCTCCAGGTTTTTTTTTCAGTCTGTTTTCTATGGTTGGGAGTTGGTACTGTTTTCCTCTTTAGCAGTGAGAGTGACAGAAATAGTGTGTTGCTGTGCTGCCACCTATTTGGATTACGTAGAGCAATCGACACTGCCAGGCTCTGTAGGCAAGTATTAAAGCTGAAAGGAGGGTAGGTGTGTTTGAATATAACTCACAAGGAAGATCAGAAACACTACAATGCTTCATGCTGCTAAGTTGCTCGATAAGACAGACTTTAGGTTGATTAACAGTTGTAATCTAGTGCTAATTGTTAATGAAATCTTAAAAATAGTTTATTTCCCTTGAAGTTTAAAAGAAGAAAATCTAAGGGGAAGCAGCTTCCTAAGTAAACATGAATGAAGCAGCACAAGAACTGACAAGGTGTTTCAGTCAGTCTCTAGCACCAGCTTTGTGACCGGATGTGTCAAATTTACTGTCTGAACAAATATTAGTGCTAAATGACAGTTGGCTTTCCCTGGAATTGCATGTTAGACAGTCCTGGACTTGAAAACCACAAGGCAGTGCTGCTTAGAGTTCTGTGCAGGGGTTGTTCTTGGCTGCCGTCCTATGAGTGTTGGGTATATTTCTAGAATCGAAAAGAGCAGCTGAATATGCAGGGATATTTGAAGGGAGGAAGATAAGAATATGTAGAAGACTTTAATTTTATGTAAAAGGAGTCTGTGTGATCCACTTAGGAATCGTGGAGGAGTTCAAAGGAGGTTGTGAAGTGTTGACTAGCAACAGTTCAGGATAGGGGTGTGAAAATAGGCCATGATTTCTGGCTGCAGTAATTTGTGCTAACTAAGGAACTGCAAACTGCCTTTAACTGCTGACCATGCCCTTCCATCCCTCCTGTGGCAATGGGTGAGCAAGCAGCTTCACTGCAATTAGATCTGATGCAGCTCTGCATTTTTCCACTGAAGGTGTGACACGGTTGTTTATTTGGCTTTCCTTTTGTAGGTTGGTAAAGCTGATATCCTGGTGGTTGCAGCTGGTAAAGCTGAAATGGTAAAAGGTGAATGGATCAAACCTGGTGCAATCGTAATAGACTGTGGAATTAACCATGTGCCAGGTGCGTGGGTAATGTATAAAGAGTGGGTATGTGTTTATTTGTATATAAATGCAGTTGCTAAGTAAGTACATGGATACTGTTTCCTTGGTGTTTCTAGTCAATGCAGACTTTTTTCTCTTTTAAGTCTGTCTTAGGTAATGATGGCAACCTCTGAAGATGCCAGAATAAAAAAAAGTTGGATCTGAAATACTGTCCTAAAGCAAATAACTGGCAGTTTTGTTTCTGACTTCAGTGAGGCTGATGATCAGCAGGGGAAGTTGGAGGCCTAAGAAATCCTTCAACAGAACATCCGTGTAATTTGCCCCAACTACATAGTGCAGTTTTACTGCTGCTGTCACTTGTGAGCATGCAGCTTTGCTGTCATTACTTGGCAGTTAGATCTGATTAAGCTGTTCTGTTTGAAATGCATAAATGGCAAGCAGTCTCTTAAAGTAGCTGTGGTTTTGTTGAATCACAACATTAGCTTCTTAGGCTTGAATGGCTGTTTTGAAACAAAACATCTTCTGCAAGAGTATTGGTGACAGTGGCTGTGGCATAGAATAACATGCTTGAACATTATGAATTTTTAGGGTAGGGTTTCACTTAGCTTCTTCTTTATAAAGGCAGAGCAGACAGTCAGGCAATCTCTGTTTTCATCTAATTTTAAATCCAAATTACAGATATTGAATGATATGGAAAATTAGTCACCATCCAGCTATCTCTGCTACACCCACAAGGCTTTTAAGAGGTAGTTTTCATAATTAATCAGTCATTTTGTTGCCATTATTTAATGGAATGTAAAGAAATTTTGGTTCAGCAGCCTTGTTCCTCAAAGATGACACCAAATTGCATTTAAAAACATTAGGCCTCTGTAATTAAAGAATCATCTGCTGTTGCTGTTTGTTCTTCACGTGTTTGTGCCAAGCTCCCCAAACTTAGGCAATTGGCCAAAACTCACAGGGTCGCTGCTAATTTGCATGAAGCAGAATGGCCTTGGAGTCTTCCCCACTGACATATTGCAAGTAAAACTACCGCTGTGTTTCGAGCATAGGGCGGTATGACTTTTTTTTTTAAGGCTTGATGTGAACTGCATCTCTTGAGGGCATATTCTCCATTCCTTTGCCATTAGTCTGTCAGGCAGTGCACTGAGACCTGAGCTTCTTGTACACCCAGCCAGGAGCATGATTAGTGGCGTTGTGAGGCTTGGCAATTGGGGCTTGATAGAGTACCATGGAAATTGTCAGATTGCAAAATGATGGATGCCATAGACTTTTTTTGGTTTTTTCCCCCTCCTATGGTTTTCTGAAGCTGCTGAGTTTTCCTGCCTCTCTTTTTCTTTCTGATTAAGTTGCAAAAAAGTTCTTGTATTAGTCTTTTGGGAAATCAGTGCTAGAATTGCGGGAATTGCAGTGCTACCGAAAGAACAGCAGCTGGTAGGCCAACTTCTCCAGCAGTATCACTGTACGGATAGACTCTTTCTGCTAGCTCTGGTGGTGCTTTGAATGTGGCAGAGGGAGAAACAGCACAGTTGCCATACACCTTATCATAGCTTTAAGTGCCCCCAGTTGGGTGCTTTTGAGGTGTACATGTGAGTTGCAGCTGGAGGACGTGGCAACTCTGGGTATGGGCAATCTTTTGCACGTTGGGGTGCCCTGTACAAGCAAATCCCAATGTGATTTGACATGTCAGCATATCAAGTTCATGCAGACTTGCCAAGTTGGAGTTAAAAAGCTATAGCCATTTAGCATCATGCAAATGCAGCTGTTGTGCTTTTGAACAGAGGGTGATCTGTATCCTCCCAAGGCTGCCAGTTTGAAGTCTAGAATAGACCGTTGAAGTGCAACTGGCTTTGAGGAGAGTTTCTTCCAGGTCCTCAGGTAAAGAGAGGATCTCCTGAATCCTCTATTAGTGCAGACAAGTGTGTCTTACTCCCTTTCCAAACAGGATTCTATTTGTCTTTCTCTCCCCACTACTATAGTTGGAGGGCTAGTGCAGCAAATATTCTGAATGCCTTATTCCAAGTCTGTAGAAATTGTTCTGCTACAGGAATGGAGAGCAGTGCAGGCAGAGGATATTCCCAGACATTCCCTCCATGAGTCCTGGTGAAGGAAGATGGAGTTCTCTCCTATGGGATTTTGCAGCCCTAGCTAACAGGGAGCCTTGAACAGTAGGATATGAGAGCAGCAAAGGAGGATCAGCCTCTGGGTTTTGGTGCAATGCTCTTCAAACTCCAGAGGAGCTAGAAAGATACAGAAAGCCTTGACTTGATGCTCTCTTTATATCTTTGTGTACTGGGAATCAAGCTGGCATCACAGGACTGTAAGATCGGATTGTGTTGGATCCCTTATGAAACACCTTTCCAAATGATGTACAGAAAAAGACCAGACCGCAAGCAGGTGCTCTCATCTTTTGTAGATAAGGTTCATGTATGGTCTTGTGTACTTGTGGTCATACATCAACCAGAAATGTGTTCCAGGTGGATGTATACTGGCACAAGTTTGCTTGGAAGCTATATGGATAATCCCAGTGCTTGGCTGTGGATTAGCTCCAGTCCAGAATGTCACCCACCAGTCAGGGTGTCTCTCATGCCACTGTCTCTGGAGATGGAGATCATCATGTCCAAGTGGAAACCAATGACGAATGGCATTCCTCAGGGATTGGTACTGGGACTGGTGCTGTTTAACATCTTTGTCAGTGACATGGACAGTGGGATTGCGTGCATCCTCAGCAAGTTTGCTGATGACACCAAGCTATGTGATACAGTTGACACACTGGAGGGAAGGGGTTCCATCCAGATGGAGCTGGACAGGCTTGAGAAGTGGAGCGTGCAAACCTCATGAAGTTCAACCAGGCCAAATGTAAGATCCTGCACCTGGGTCATTGCAATCCCAGGCACAAATACAGGTTGTGGGAAGAATGGCTGGAGAGCAGCCCTGAGGAGAAGGACTTGGGAATGTTGGTGGATGAGAAGCTCAACATGAGCTGGTGATGTGCATACACAGCCCAGAGAGCCAACTGCATCCTGGTCTGCATCAAGAGAAGAGTGGCCAGCAGGTCACGGGAGGTGATTCTGTCCCTCTGCTCTGGTGAGACCCCACCTGGAATACTGTGTCCACCTTCGGGTGTTAAGAATAAATTCTTTCCTGTGAAGGTGGTGAGGCACTGGAATAGGTTGTCCAGAGACATTGTGGCTGCCCCATCCCTGGAGGAGTTCAAGACCAGGCTGAATGGGGCTTTGAGCCACCTGGTCTGGTGGGAGGTGTCCCTGCCCAGGGCAGGAGGGTTGGGGCTTGATGATCTTCAAGGTCCCTTCCAGCCCAAACCATTCTATGATTCTGTGTTCATATCTGCTCATGCCATATCTATAGGCATGTCCTTTGCTTCTTAAATCTCAGAGTCCTTGGATGCTTTCTCTCATGTTCCAGCGGGCTAGAGAACCTACTGTATCAAAGAAGACACAGCACTGGGAATGACTGTAGTGTCACTGATACCCTCAGTAACTAGTTTGGTTATGTTAAGAGTGAGATGATGAATATTGAGAAGGTAACATTATGGGGAGAGACAGAAAGTGTTGTATGTGTGCTTTCCTTCAAAAGACTACTTTAAAGGTATTGAATAGCTCCTAGGTTGTGCTTAGCAGTGCTTGGCGTGAGGTGTAGATGCGGAGGCAGGGACTTGATGGTTTCTTTGACTTGTGCTTGTCTGTGTGTGTTCTGTAAGAGGTTAAGCTGTTTGTGTTTGGAGTGCCTTTCATTGCTTGTTTTCTTCATTCTTGGGCCTGAAGTCTTCCTGGCCCGGGTGGTTGATAAGCCTTCTTGGCATCTGTGGAAGAAAATATGATGGTGTTATTTGCCTTTTGCAACAGTAATTAAACTGATCTCTGAGGCTAGAAAGCCACATTGGTCTGCAGTTCAGTAAGCAAAGCTGACAGAGGCTGTAGAAACATTGATGTTGTTCCAGCTTTGAACTTCAGTGAAAAAAAAGTATTGCTTTTAAGCAGAAAAACAGAAACACAGCAAAACATCCAAGCTGGTAATTGTCAGTAACAGCACAGCTAAAATTTAGTGTTGGCAGGAGCTCCTTTTTCCCTCTTTGTTTTTATCAGAATCAGCTGTTTGGGGGTTTGGTTTCTCTTTGGCTCCTCCCCCTCGCCAAATATATATTAAAGTTGTTAATTGTATTCTGTTCAAATATACAGTTGCGGTATCCAATACAATATTTCAATATAACAACATAAAAATATATTTGAGCTTTTTCATGGTGCTTGAAAGTTCTCTGGAGTCCTCATATCTGAAAAGAGGATCTGCCACTCCAGGAGAAACTTTTAATTTGCCTCTTTTTTGGTTTGCTCTGTTTATAATCAGCAAGTTCCTTAAGTGACTGTGCAAGTTCACTAATGCATGTTGTCTCTTTCTCTCTTTATGGGTAAGCTTAAAGGTCATCAATGAAAAAAAAAAAATATCTGCTTCTGAGTTGTCAGGTCCCTGTGTGCCAGAGAGAAAGATTATTCTACTGGAGATCTCCTAAGTCACCTGTGAGGTTTGTTTTGTTGAGACTCTGATCTCTGTGAACTGCAGTACTTACTGGTCCATCGTTAGGGTGGCAATGAATAATTGCAAAGCTTAGCATTTTCTGTCTTCAGTTTATGTAGAGGCAGGTGATTTTATTTAGTAAGGCCTGAATTTCCTCCAAAATGGAACAGAGCAAATGTAAACCTGGGGTTTTGGAACAAGTCAACCATGTTTCTTCTCGCCTTTCTTTTACATGATTGGTTTATATCCCCTTCAAATGGGAAACTAATCCTTCAGAGCAACGCAGCAGGAGCTGTGAGAGGATGGTTCAGATGATATTTCTATTATATGTCCCATTAGTGTTTTATTATTGCAGAGATCTAAGACTTGATCTGTATTTTGATCCCCCCTGCATTTGTTTTAGAGTCACCTTCAGGCTGCCCTGTGGGCCACTTACCATTGAGAAAGTACTTGCATCTTCAAGGACAGGGAGATCTCTCTGGCTGAGGAGAAATAGGTTGCAGGTTGCATGAGTTGTTGGCACTCTCTGAATGAAGTATGATGAAAACAGCTTCAGCTTGTGATTTTGTTTTAACTTTTTACCTTTCTTTGCAGCTTCCTAGGTACTCAGCTTTGTTTTATGTACTCCAACAGAGGAAAAGACTTCAGCTTCAGCCAATGCTGCCTCCTCTGTTGGTTGTGATATGTAACTTACTTTTTTCTTAAATCCCCAGACAGCACAAAGGCCAGTGGAAAAAGAGTTGTAGGAGATGTGGCTTACAATGCAGCAAAGGAAAAAGCTTCCTACATCACCCCAGTTCCTGGTGGCGTTGGGCCTATGACTGTGGCCATGTTAATGCAGGTACGTGGGCAGACCGTGAGTCTTCTGATCATCTCCTTTATGTTTGCCTTTGGGGTATGTTGCTGCTGACCATCAGCACGCAACCAAAGCAAGTGGCGCTTCCTTACAGTGGTTGAATTAGGATTTCCAACTTTTAGTCCAAACAATTTGGATTTAGTTAACAGAGGAAGAAGGTGGACCCTAAGGAAATGTTAATACAGAGGTTTTTTTTGGTTGAGGCTTATTTTGTGTGCTTTATGTGGTTTGTTTTGGGGTTTTTTTTATCACTTCTCAAAGAAGTGATAAATAGGCTTGTCTGACAATGCTCTGGCTGTAATTCTAACACTGTCTGTAGGGTAATTAGATAAAAAACAGGATAGCCTGTATAAGCCAGCTCCCTGTGTTTCCTGCTTTGCTTAAGGAACCCTGCTGGCACAGAGCAACCCAAAAAATGCAGCACACTAGGAGAGAGGTAGGTAGATGGATAGATAGACATGGTGAGGGTTTTTTCTTTTTAAGAAAACCATGAGCTTTAATGAAAGCACTTTGTGTTAATCCCAAACTGAGGCAGATGGGAGGGGGAAAGCTTTCTGAGTCTCTTTGTTATCTAGCATGGTTCATGCAGTGGTGGTTGCTATAATGCATTTTCATGCTCGTTTTAGAGCACAGTGGAGAGCGCGCAGCGTTTTCTGGAGAAGTTCCAGCCTGGAAAATGGAACATCCAATATACCCAGCTTACCCTAAAGATGCCTGTTCCGAGGTAATGCATTCAAATGAAGCCACTGTCAGTATTCACGCAGTGTAGTATTCGCTCCTGTTACCAAACTTTGCATAATATGGGGCATATATATGCAGACTGCAGTTGGCATTGAAGTTTGGAGATAAGCAGAGAGAAAACACAGTAAGGCCTTCCTAAGCTTCTTAAGATCTAACCTGCAGTTGTGCTGTGACGTAGTTGAAACATAGGCTTGGGTTATCCCGATAATACTAAGGTGTAAATATGGATTTCCATGGATTCTTTAGGCCAGCTAGATAGTTGCTGATTGAGCAAATAGCAAGACATTTGTATTTTGGAAATTTTTCAGTCTGATGTGGCAAAAGCTTAGCATCTTGAAGTACCAGTTATTAGCGTCAAGTCACCACAGACCAGTTGAAAAATATACAAAATACCAGAAGGGAGTGTAACACACTGCCTCCAAAAAAGCATTCTTGGAGTGGAGGCCAGGGGTGTTGGCTGGATTTTTTTTTTGTTGGTTTATTTCGTTTTTGTTTTGTTTGTTTCAAAAACTGAAGTCTGAGGATGTGTCTATTCCAGTATAGCCAACATTGGTGGGATTGGTTCATTTAACTGTGATGGGTTAAAATATTTAAAACACAGTGTTTGTTGCTTATGCCACCCAGAAGCGGGGAATCTGTCAAGCCTTTGATTTCTAAATTTACCTTGCTCTCTTTTTTTAAGTGATATAGAAATCTCGCAGTCTTGTATACCCAAACCCATTGATCAAGTTGCAAAAGAAGTTGGGCTGCTCCCTGATGAGGTGGAGCTCTATGGTCAAACTAAAGCTAAAGTTCATCTGTCGGCTCTGGAACGATTGAAGAACCAGCCAGATGGCAAATACGTTGTTGTTACTGGGTAGGTACTTCCTTAACTGAAGCATCACTTGCCTTGTGTCCAGGTGAAAAGAAATTTTATTAGTGGGGCTTGTTGTATATTCTTTTTGGTAAAGTGAATGTATGGGGGCCTCTAGCTTTTAGTAAATCTCACTGTGAAAGTCTAGTGGTTTGGGAAACGGATTTCTCTCTTGTAGTGGGGATGTAGTTTAACGTTTCCCTCCTTTGATAAATTGTTGTTATCTGCACATAAGGGTTATCAAGGGCAGACTGGATCATAGAGTTCTCCTAGTCTAGTAGTCTGCCTTCAACAGTAACTAGCAAGTCTTTGGCAGTTAATGTGATAATTTGCCAATCTTGTTCCAGTTTCAAACTGGTGAAGATTACCTGAAGTCTGAGCCAATCCAGAATTTCAGTTGGCATTAACTGCACTCACTGGATGACTGTTTTGTCCTGGTGTTTTGAGTCTCCCCTACTGCAAGGATTTCATTTTGTCTGTCCTGCTTTTTCACTGCAGGATAACTCCCACTCCTCTGGGAGAGGGGAAAAGCACTACTACTGTTGGTCTTGTTCAAGCCTTAGGAGCACACCTTCACCAGAATGTCTTTGCCTGTCTTCGTCAGCCTTCTCAGGGACCAACCTTTGGTATAAAAGGTATGAGCTGTTCCATTGCTTGCAGGCCTAATGGGGAATTATGGCATTTGGAGATCTTATTCTACTACGTTGTAGTTTTACATAATTGACAGTTACAATTGCATTTCTTATAAGAACAAAAAAAGTTGGATAAGTTCTTCGGTGTTATCTTCAACTGCTGTGGTGGGATTAAACTCACTGCTGCTCAGCAGTAACTGCTTTCTTAAAACTATTAATCAAACACGTGTAATACCAGTCTGGGCTATAGAGACCTTTATTTACATGATTTGACTATTGTTTTTCTGTAGGTGGAGCTGCAGGTGGTGGCTATTGTCAAGTTGTCCCCATGGAAGAGGTAATTCTTCATACAAAGCCCCATTGTACCTATAGCTCGCAGACCTCCAAGAGATTCTGCACACAAACAACTTATGAAATCTTTTTTGTTTATGGCCCAGTGTAGCATTCCCAAGAACTGGATGCTTAGTTTCAGCAAAGCTTTATTTTTTTTATTTGAAAAAAAATAAATCTTTGGTTGTTTTGGAAGGGTGCCTGAATGGTCAGGGAACTTCACAGAACTTGGAATTCCCAATTCCTGTGTTCCCTCACCTTCTCTGCCTTTGAATTGCTGCGTTTCCTTGAGCAAAGTACATCCTGTGCCTCTTTCCCAGCACTGAAATGAAGATGATAATGACTTAAGTTTTGGAAGATTATTAAGTAGTTGTCTAATAGTTGGTGGTCACCAATTTTTTGTGAGCTATTTTGGTATACTTATGTTTTAGATTACTAACATGAAATGGGAAAAGGGAAGCTGGGAATCAGTAATGCCAAGACCTCAGTGTGTGGGGGACTGGCACTGCAGCATATTTCTGATGTGACTTGGCAACAAGTAAAATCCTGTGTTTGGGGGTAGGGAATTGAAAGGCACGTGTAGCATGTGCTCTCGTGCTTCTCAACTCTCAAAGTAATTGCTTGTATAATTATACCTTTGTCTTGTGCACTGTGGATTGGCACAGGGCAATTCTAGGAAGAAAAGTAGAAATAATCAAAAGGGCTGCTCATTCCAATTGAGGCAGCAAATCCATAAAAGACAAAAACGTTAAGGAGGCAGAATACTGATTTAATCAAATGCCAAGAACATGTGGGAATGATGGATGCGACAGGAAAAATAATCTCCTGTTTGGGAGAATTAATAAGAAGAGCCAAAATACTCGACTGTGTGCAACAGTGGGAAACAGCCCTGCTTTTGGAACCAAAATGGCTGAAAGGACTTTAAGTATGACCCACAGAGGTATAAATACATATAGTTCTGTGGGAGTGTTTTAACTGATGCTTGTCTCCTAAAATCAAAGTATCTGGAGTCTTTGGTTACAGTAATGACCTTGATACGTCATTGGATATTTCTGCATGAAGCTTTCATCCTAAGAAGAGATTAGCAAGTAAAAAACTCCTGAGATCATACTGCAGGACCAAGGTGGTAGTAATTGCTTCTTGTTGCATGTATGTAGAAGGAGGCAACAATTAGTATTTACTAATTAGGATTTATAATCAGTATGTGACTACCACCATTCTGCTTTTAGCTCTCTGGGTTTTAAGGTCACAGTAGCAAGGCTTCAGTAAAATAGTGCCATAAGATCTTCTAATGTCCCCTTTTCATCTTCCTCCTTTGCTGCTCTGCTACAGAGGAAAAGGATTGTTTTAACCACATCTTCTACTCCACTGCCATAATGCAAGTTTGTCACGTAAGCTATATATCCCAAGACTTCAAGTCATTATAGCTGTGGTGCAGCCAGATAACTCATGTAGACAAGCCCACTCAAACTATCTTTTAATGAGATAGAACCAGGAAAATTACTAGCAGTGTCACTGTGTAGTACGTGGTCTACAAGTTCTGCCTACGATACTGTGTGATTGAGTGGTTAGCTTCTGCAGAGCTCTGTGCAACCACAGCTCTCCTGCTAGCACTCAGCAAGGTTGCTGGTTTCAGTTTAGCTCAGATACCTTCATGGGAGCAGCAGCAGCTTCAGATAACATATATGTGAAAGCTGTTGTGCAAATAATGAGAGTGGGTCAGAAGGTGGAGTAATGCAGCTGTGCCATGCTCTGATCTTTTCAGGTGTCAAGGAACATGTGCAAACTATTGTCCTGAAAAAAAGGACTTTTTATTTGGAAGCTTCATTCTGGAAGTTTATGAAATGACATAAATGTGGGGGAGGCATTTTTCTGTTTTAGAGAAATTCTTTCCTCTCTTCAACATACTGCTCTGAGCAATCTTTCCCCCCTCCACCCTCACTCACTTTAACTTTGCTATTAATATTTCTCGTTCCATCTGTCTACAATGAATTGAAATAAATGAAAATTGCAGCAGGATGAGGTAACTGATATGGTTTATGTCCTCTAGTTTAACCTTCACCTCACTGGTGACATCCATGCTATCACTGCAGCCAACAACCTGGTCGCTGCTGCTGTTGATGCACGTATATTCCATGAGCTAACTCAGACTGACCAGGTATGATCCTTTCTTGTGAGATACTTGGGCCTGCCCTACTTTGGCCAAGATGTTCTGGGTGTGCCAGCAGTGCTAACTACCTACCTATTTCATTCTGCAAGGCTCTCTACAACCGCTTGGTGTCTTCTGTCAATGGTGTTAGGAAGTTCTCAGACATTCAGATCCGAAGGCTACAGGTAAGTTCACTGGTTTCGCCTTGGTTTCTGGTTCTGTTCCACTTACTCATCTCTTATATAGGTAAAGAGAGGTTACAGAAACCCTCATGTTGTCCTGTAGGTTTTTCTGCTGGCATTTATTTTTCTCATAAAGTGGGCAAAAGTGTGGCAGCTCTTTGCGCAGCACAGAAAACAGTGAGATGCAGCCCCAAGGGGAAGAATCATTGATGTAATTCTCTTTATCATATTCTGTATGAGTAACACAGTGGGAAGAAGCAAAGGGATTAGTGCCCTTTATTAATAGCGTCAATTCAGTGTTCTTAATGCAGTTTAAGAAAGAACCAAAGTCGCTCTCTGTTCCTTACGTTCAGTTACAGCTAGAGATTGATCCTATATAGATAATGCAGCACAAAAAGGCAATTTATAAAATTCAGCAAAACAAGGACATAGGAGAATTTTTCATCTTACCCAGATCAAGCAAACAGGAAAAATGGAAAGAAAAAAAAAAACAAACCACTGTCCCCTACATTGCCCATTCCTCCTCTTCCCCAGAAAAAGAATTTTCAGTTAAATGAGTAGCCCTGTCATCGTGTGGCAGTCCCTGAACAGCTCCTCTGATCCTCAGCAATTGTGAATTAGTGTGTTCCCTGGCCTCTGCAAAAATGAAGATTAACAGAGGAATAGTTTTGCACTGGGCTTGGACCTTCTGGCTACAGCCTGGGGCTTGCTAAGCTCCAAATACAAACATGTTTGTACAATGTTCAGGCTGGATCAGTTGCCTATTTGGAGGTCAGAAATAATAGACCACTTGGAAGCTAAAACTCTCGTTTATTTAATTGACTATGATGTCTCAACCATTGAAGAGTGTATGGTTTGCTTCCACTGCTGAGCAAAAAAGTTATGTCATGTTGCTTGGTGTTCCTGATGGACTGCTGAGGGAGCTCAACCCTAACCACTACTCTTAAATGTCGAGGTGTAAATAGGATGCTAATATTCCAGAAAGAGTGTCTTTATTTTTCTAAATTATGTGACTGAAGAGGGGAAAAACACTTTATTCTTCCCTGTTGTTCTTCTGGAGAAAAATACAACTTAGCTGTCTAGTTAATTAAAAAAAGCTTGCTCGTTCGTAAATCAGCTCAATTGTTTTCCTCATTCCTAAGCTAGCACTTGTATCAGGCTTCTTGAGATAATGCTTCTCTCAATTAAGCAACTTGGCAAACTGCCCACCCTCCCGGTATGTTCAAGATCAGCTTTCTGGGATGCTGTCAGCCTTGTGACTGAATGGTTTTAATTCCTCCTTTGTGCTGCTTAACACAGCACGCTGAAAGCAGTGTCTTTAAATACGTGTGGCTGTGTGCAGTGACCCTTGGCAAACTAATGAGAAATGGATGGAAGCACATGAGACTAATGATTAGAACAAGGCTTGTCGGAAACTGCAGAGCTTTCTCTCTTACTCTTTCTGTAGATGCCTTGCACAAAGCTTGGTGACAATGAGTTCTGTTTGCCTTGCCTTTTACTTGCTGGCCCACAGTAAGTGCTGCTCCCACCTACACACTGATAATGGATCATCTCCTAGACCCCAGAAGGCAAGAAGGGGCACCAAACAGGCAGCCCCTTTTTATTCCCAAATAAGCAGATGCTGCTGCCAAAGGCTCATTGCTCTAGTGAAGAGTTGATTTCTGTGAATCCTTTCATTTTATTTTTTTCAATTTTTGTTTGTTCTTTCCTCCCATAGAAATTGGGCATTAACAAGACGGACCCTATGGCTTTGACAAAGGAAGAAGTGAATTTATTTGTGAGACTGGACATTGACCCAGGCACCATAACATGGCAAAGAGGTACAAGAGCCATTACATGAAAGAATTATATTGAGAAACTAAACATGTCAAAAGAGGGGTTTGCGAGTGCAGCAGGAACTGGGAAAGGGGGCAGGGATGTCCTCTCCTGAGTGTTTGGTGCACCAGATGCCTGCAACTGGGATCCCATTTTTAAAAGGTCTGGTGCAGGTCGTGGAATCTGCTCTAAATTCACAAAGACTAGGACTTCTCTAATTGCTGAAAGTTTGTGTTTCTGGATTTGACAGTCCCTGAGAAAGCTGAGTTTGACAACTGTAGCCTTTTTACCTGACTGAGCAAAGAGGGCTCTGCTCTGGGATTAAACTCAGTTTTAATCTACCCACTTGTTCTGTTGGGAATTGACAGCAAATAAAGGCTGGATTTTTTTAAAGATACCTGAAGGTATGATCAATCTCTGGTCTGGCAGATTTAATATCTCACTAGCAAAAGAAATTTCAGATAAGATATATTTTTTTTCTTATTTAGACCCTAAGCATATTGCTTTTCCTTCTTTTTATTAAGATACAATGTGAAATGTGTTCTCCAAAATTTGCTTCATACCCTGTAATGGGACTAAAGTAGTCTGTCTCATGGGAAATATTTTATGAAATAGTTAGAATTTTTAAAGCCCATAGTAAGAAACAGCAAATTTAAGCCAGTATTTGATAGTTTGTTTCCAAGGTAATTCGGGTTAATGGGACTGTGTGAAACTTCTCTCACTGAATGGTAGAATCTGGCCATTTTATCACTTAACCTATAAAATTATGATTGTATTTCTTTTTAGGCTGTAATAATTTCTTGATTTCACATTGACTAATGATAGTGAAAAAGCAATTGGAGTAATACTAGCAGCTCTGCTTTTCTGAAAGGCTTTGGGCTTGTGGCTAATGCCTGCAGAAGGAGGTGGGCTTCCTCTGGATGTAGTGCAAGGTCTGCATGTGGCTGTGGACATCTTAATTTTGTTGCAGTTCAGTTCTGGGGAGGATCCCATTGAGTAGCACTTGCCATTCTTCAGAAGAGGATGGTATCTCAAACTGCCACCCTCTCTTCATACATAATCTAGCTGGACATTTGTAATGGGGCATAGATATGACTTAGGACTGGTAATGTGACTTCTCTCTCATCTTCTTCTCTGCGTTCCTTGCAGTACTGGATACAAATGACAGGTTCCTCAGGAAAATTACTATTGGACAGTCTCCAACAGAAAAAGGCTTTTCACGAATGGTAATTGTTCCCTTTTCTTGGATGTTTTAAAAAGTACTTTGAAAAATGTGGCCTAAAGCAAGTTCCTGTAACTCCAGATATTTCTGTTTTAACCGGTACCTTGTTAAAGAGAAAGCAGAAAATCCCTTCAACCAAGCAGTTAAATTTTCTACCAGTGCAGTGTTTAGTTCTGTGTCTGTTCCCGCCTTCCCTGTTCTTTCCTGAATGTTGACTTCCCAAACTGGGATGACTGTGGCATAATAAGTGTTACACAAATGCTCTCTGTAAATATGATGCATGGCAGTGGCTAATCTTCACCACTGATATGCTTTGGGTGGGATGTACCTGGCCAAAAATGGACATGGTGTCTGAGCTTGTTGTCTCTATTTCTTATCTAATCAATAGAATAAAATAGGCAATCTGGGCTGTGACTTCTCTCCTCCCTTAAGTAACTGTCAAATTAATACTTCATATGAATTGTGTTCAGAAAAGCCTCTTTCTATTGTCTTGAAATGTCCCTAGGCTTCTTCGCTTCTATAGAGGCATCTGTGTTCATGTCAGATGAATTCTGCCCTTCATTTCCTATAAAATCTGATCTTTTTTTTTGTCATTTACTGTACTGTTTAGTAATAGTCAGATGAGTTAGTAAGCTCAGTCTTCAAAAATATAATTAGTGTTAAGTGTTCTTACATGAATCACTGATGTATGTGCCAGGAGACAGTCATGTCATAGTGATGGAATAAATAGTTTTTACTTACTTTTGCAGGGGAAAAAAAAAAAACATTTAAAATGGCCAATTTAAATGAAGTATGTTCTGAGAGTAATGTTTTAGATTTCTCTTACATCTATATGTATGTATTATTTTTATTATGATGGTGATGATTGGCCTTCTTTCAAGAATTTAATGGAGGTAAGGATTGCTGCTAGGGAATCTTGATGAGTTAGCTTTCTTTGTTCGTTTCTTGTAGGCTCAGTTTGACATCACGGTGAGCAGTGAAATCATGGCCGTTCTAGCGCTCTCGGATGGGTTGGATGATATGAAAAAGCGACTGGGCAGAATGGTTGTAGCTTCCAACAAGAGAGGAGAACCAGTTACAGCAGATGACCTTGTAAGACACTCATTCAGTTCTTAAATGCTGACTTTTTCCTATTACTTCTGAAAGTCATAGAATCATAGAATCATTTGAGTTGGAAGGGACCTTTAGAGATCATGGAGTTCCAACCCCCCTGCCATGGGCAGGGACACCTCCCACCAGACCAGGTGGCTCAAAGCCCCATCCAGCCTGGCCTTGAACTCCTCCAGGGATGGGGCAGCCACAGCTTCTCTGGGCAACCTGTTCCAATGCCTCACCACCCTCACAGGAAAGAATTTATTTCTGTTATCTAATCTAAATCTCCCCTCTTCCAATTTAAAAACGTTGTCCCTTGTCCTGTAGCTAAACTTCCTTGTAAACAGTTCCTCCCCAGTTCTCCTGTAGCTCCCTTCAAATATTGATAGGCTGCTCTAATGTCTCCCTGGAGCCTTCTCATCTCCAGGCTGAACAACCCCAGCTCTCAGCCTGTCTTCATAGCAGAAGTGATCCATCCCTCTGCTCATACTCGTGGCCCTCAGCTGGACCCGTTCCACCAGTTCCATGTCCTTCCTGTGCCGAGGACTCCTGAGCTGGACACAGTGCTCCAGGTGGGGTCTCATGAGTGCAGAGTAGAGGGGTAGAATCACCTCCTGAGACCTGCTGGCCACAAGTCCTTGGGTTGAAAAGCATAGAGACAGTTCTGTACAGAAAATCCTTAGCTTATAGAAGATGAAAGGTGAAATCTTAGCCCCTGGAGTTATTTTATTCAGTGTGCCTAGCACTTTACCCAGAGAGTGTGTGTGTCCGCATGTGACCTGAGCGGGGACAAAGGGTCCTGTCTGTCAGGTTGAAGCTAGCACTAGAGGAATTGATGGGGAAATGCATGGTGGCTTCTAGATAAAAAGCATATTTACAAATTGGAAGTACTCAAAACATCCTGCTGGCCATCCTGTTTCTCGGGCTCCCTGAAGTGCAGAAAATATTGAGCAGGATCAAAGCCTCATTCAAATTTAATTACAGAGGATGGAATATGTTATTCTGTGAGACTGTGAAGGAAGCCAAACCCTTTGTAAAAAGTGCAAGGTCTCCATAGGGCAGCCTTTGGTGAGGAAGACAAATCCTCTGTTTTCACTGTAAGTGCTGAATGTAGTATCACTGATGTCTATTAACAATAATTAGAGCTGTCCTAAGCAGCAGTTGCAAGACACTGCAACTGTATTGCAGCTGTCCATACGATAGTTATTGGTGTGTTTGTGGAGTATCTCAAATAGTGCTCTCCCAAATAATGCTTCAGTGTGCTTTCAGGAGAGCAGCCTGAGCCCCAGACACTTCCAGTAAATGCTTTGAAGATTGCAACTCTGCTCAGAGGAGGAGAGGGGAATTGAGGTCTGTGTGTGTGAACTGTGCCCTGCCACTTGGCCTCAAGACAGAACAGGCTCAGGACTGTTGCTCTAGTCAATAAAGATATGATAATGGCGCTTACTGCCATCCTCTACGGTAGATTTTTCACAGCCTACTTTGCAAAAGACAAGAGTGTTACAACAAATTCGCATGATGTGGTGTTAATGAGGTTTGTCTTGCATTTTCTGAATGAACCTATCCAGTGGGATGGAAGAATCCCCCGGGAGAGTATCCTGCCTGGTGTTTCCAGCAAGGTGGAACACAGCACTGAGGCTTACCCATCTCTTGCTGTGGTTTTTTTTTTTTTTTCTTGTGTGTTTGGGTTTTTGGGGGTTTTGTACCTCCTCTCATGATAAGCCTTAGAAACAATAGACTAGCAATGTGACCTGACTTTGGCCTAACAGGGAAAGGGCTAGGTTGGGAACTACTTATCTGTAAATGTCCTTATGTGACATCTGTTGGGAATGAGGGAGGGCATTTGACAAAGTTCTTTAGGCAGCTTTGAGATTTTAACTCCAACTTCTGGCATGCTGCCAGTTTAACCTTAAGTACCTGAGTTAAGTCCTGTTCTGGGAAACAGGAAGGAGTCTCCTGCTGCCCATCAGGTGCTTGGTAGGGAGTTGCTTTCCTGGGGTTTTGGTTTTTTTAGAGTTCAGGTGATAGAAGATTCTATAAAGATAGCTCTTTTACCTTTCCCTTTTTTTAAAAAAAATCTTAGTTATATTTAATTGTGTCCATTGCAACTACAGAATGGAGGATGGTATCAGACCTGTCCAACAGGTTCTCTTGAATGTTATACTTTTGTGCTGAGGATGGCTGTTGGCTTGTGTTCAGACTGTGTCACACAGACAGAAACGTGGTGATTAGAGAACAGACTAGTACAATAAGTTGTTTGTGTCACAGACTCACAGAACCACATGGGGTTGGAAGGGACCTTTGGGGATCATCTAGTCCAATCTCCCTGCCAAAGCAGGTCCACCCAGAGCAGGTCCCACAGGAATGTGTCCAGATGGGGTTTGAGTGACTCCAGTGGAGTGCTCTCCCAGAAAGTGCAAAAAAACTGGTAGGAAATGTGGAATCAAAAAATTGCTTCAGGCTTCTAGAGAGGGGATGTATTCAAATGCCATTGAGTGACACATCATGGAAATCTTGCTCTTTAGTTTTCATTATTCTGGAGGTGATTTGAAATTTAAAGCTTCTCCATTAAATGTTAAATTAGGTTTCATGTGGCAAGATTGAAACTAATAGCAATTGTCCCTTATGCATTCACTACAAAGTGGTGGCCAAGCAAGGTACCGACCAAGAGGCCACACCAAGCAGAAGTCACACATTCTCTTACAAGGATGTGACGGTCATATTCTGCCTCGCTAGGGTTAGTTACATCTGGAGCAACTGCTGGTTCTGGTCCTGGAAGGTAACCAGGAAAAAAGCAGAGCCTTGACACTGCATAGGTGCTGTCTCAGAGTCTCTGTACATCTCGAAACTGGCTCTTTTTTCTTTTAGGGAGTGACCGGTGCTCTGGCTGTCTTGATGAAAGATGCTATTAAGCCAAACCTCATGCAAACACTAGAGGTGAGTACAGATGACTTTGCTGTATGTATGTTCTCATGCAACTGGTCTAGTTCATTCATCACAATTAGTATGGGCTTACTTGGCTTTGAGTTAGAGATTTACTGTGGTTTCCTACTTAAGGCTCAGGGCTAGGAGAGAAGGCTACCTTCTTTCTAGGTCTGCCATTGGCATGTGGGAGGACCCCAAGGAAACGCTCTAAGCTTTACCCTGTCTCTGTTCTGTTGTCTTTAAAGCATGAAGTGTTTTGGGAATCTAAATACTGGGGGTGCAGGAGAGAATGGCAGAGAGTTGCTGGGATTTAGCCATCCTTTCCTAAGTGGATTAGTATCTCCACTTGTGCAGATCATTATAATTCTGTTTGCCCTGTAGTCCTTATTACTGATAGTGAATGTTTGATCAGAAGGCTTTAAGATCTGTCTTCTAAAAGCATTTACCTTCAGGTATAGTAGTAATTAGTTCCAGAAATGTTGCAGATTTGCTAAATTGTACCCTCTGACTTTCTCTCTCTTTCTGCCCCACCCTCCATTTTCTAGGGAACACCAGTGTTTGTTCATGCTGGACCTTTTGCCAATATTGCACATGGGAATTCTTCAGTGTTGGCAGACAAAATAGCACTAAAGCTCGTGGGTAAAGAGGGATTTGTTGGTAAGTGTGTGGGGTGCTTTTTTTCTTTGCTTTTTGTTTGTTTTGTAGGGAGGGATCTGACTTTTTTTCTATCATGACTGTGTTTGAGGGGTTTTTTTTGTCTTGGAAGAAGCTTCTGATTTATATAATCAGAGCATGATTTTTCTATTCTCACAGGCTCCTTTTCTTTTAATTTCTACTCTAGTTACAGAAGCAGGATTTGGTGCAGACATAGGCATGGAGAAATTCTTTAACATTAAGTGCCGCTATTCTGGTCTCCGGCCTCATGTGGTGGTGTTGGTTGCTACTGTCCGAGCTCTGAAAATGCACGGAGGAGGGCCTGCAGTAAGTATTAAGCAAGGTTTTCTTTAGGTGTGAGGGACCGTTACTGTTATTGGGATCCAGTTATTTCTTAAAAAAAAAAAAAAAAATCGGCCTGGGGTAGAATAATGTATCTTGACGCTATTCAATAAGAATGAAGTATGAATTGCTGTCATGGATAAAAATCTTGTGAGGTTCCATCTTCTTTTTGTTTTTCCCTTTTTTTTTTTTTCCCCTCAGGTCACTGCTGGGGTACCTTTACCGAAGGAGTATATGGAAGAGGTAACCTCCTTTAGCTCTTGTGACAGTTGACCAAATAACTGCAGTCATGGCACAGTATTGTTGCGCAGCACACACCTGGGTAGCTAGTGTGTGTCATTTCTTTAGCTGCCAGGGAAATGTTTCCTCACACAAGCTGTAATGTTGTTCTTCCATATGTATGTATTTTTTTTAAATTATGTTACTTTATCTCTGAATTTATTGTCCTTGATCTAGCCAGCGTTTGGGGCCTTTTTGTTTCTCTTGAACTTATGCAATTGTCTGTGAGCTCGACTTTTGATAGTAATATCTATTCTGTGTCCATGGACCCTCTCAGTATGGAGCAATTTCTTGGGTGAAATATTGTCTCTGAAAATATTCAGAGTGTCTCTCTAATTACTCTCTTCTTAGCAGCAGCAGTTTCTGGTTTTATTTCCCTCTCCTCCTTTGCAAGCAGAAAGGAAAGTTAACCAAGGTCTCAGCTTCTATCCTTGTGTCATGAATGGTTATGGACTCTTGGACAATTGGTCTGGCTCTCTTCACATTGCTGCAGCTTTTTGATTTGTAGAGCTTCTATATGGATTATCCTTTGCATAAGAAGGGATGAAAAGTCTGAATTTCCGCAAATAGTCTCTGATGCTGCAAAATGTGCATAAATGAAAAGCTCTTGCCATGGGACTTCAAACAAGTGTCATGAAATTCACTGCTAATGCTATTTCATACATAGAGAGGAATGTCAGAGAGGGAAACAAGGCTTTACTGCAGAGACTTAATGAGCACAGGTATTAACTTACTAAGAATAACAAAAAAAACTGTAAAAAGTGATTTATCTTACCTTGGCTTGGCAGCTGAAACCAGTGATCATTAGAATTAGTCATTCCTTTTCCTGTCTTCCATCCAAGACTATACACTGTTCAGAAAGCAGCCTTTGTGGTTTCCTTCTCGTTTTGACACTTTTATATCACTGGCTGTGGACATAGTGGATTTGGAACCAAAGTCTCACTGCCCCCACTAAAACGTGCGTCCTGCTTGCTGTCATCTTTACAGAATCTTCAGCTGTTGGCAAAAGGCTGTAGTAACCTCAACAAGCAAATCCAAAATGCACGGTTGTTTGGTGTCCCGGTGATAGTGGCTGTCAATGCTTTCAAGTAAGTGAGCTGGGGCAGGGAAGTGACACATGGGAATAAAATTGTGGCACTTCGTTTAACACAAACTCTCGTTTTCAGTACTGTCTGTGTATTGTTTGCAGCATTTTGCATGGCTGGAAGATGCCAAATAAATATAGAGGAGCTCTGCTTAGCATTTTCAAATGCACTCCTTAGTTTAAATTAGCTTAGGATTTTATGATTAGTGACTATTATCTGCCATCACTGACACCCTGACTTGCCAAATTACTGTGGACTGAAGGTGGTGATGTGGAATCTAAGCTCTTACTAGATGGTGAGGTGCCTGTCGACCACACTTTGTCCAGTGGTCTGCTGTTTGGAATAATTCTGTGACACTAAGAAGTATTTTGAGCTCTGCCCATTGTACTGCACAAGGCATAGAATCTGGGGGGGGTCTTTTTGTGCAAGCAGAAGAGCTTTGAACTGGTTTGTTAAAGCTGATGCTAGTTGAAGCAGAGTAGCCAGCTAAGGATTCTTCATCTGAAGTAAATGTGTCTTTTTAGCAACATATAGCACCTCTACATGAGCAATGCCAGCGCCTTTTTGCATTTGCTTCTGAAAACAGGAGTTATATTGCTGATACAGGACAGATACAACACCAATCTGGAACGCTGCTCTGCCGGTAGTCATGGGTTTCTGTGTGTGCTTCCAGAGCTCCCTGTTGCTTTCTGTTCCTCTGCGAAGTAGCATCCTTCACCAAGAGTGGTGCACAGCCCCTCAGCGCCTTCCTGATGGCTGGATTTGGTGGTTTCTTTAGGCAGCTTTTGGATGTTGTAAAAGAGTAAAAAAT
This sequence comes from Scolopax mira, assembly GCA_004320125.1. Lineage (NCBI taxonomy): Eukaryota > Metazoa > Chordata > Aves > Charadriiformes > Scolopacidae > Scolopax > Scolopax mira. The sequence continues at coordinate 11,594 of BJBW01004627.1, read as the reverse complement.
GATTTGGAACAAGCAGTTCGTTTACCGTGTCTGCATCCTGGTACAAACACACAAACTTTTCTCCTTGCAGAACAGATACAAAGGCTGAACTGGCCCTAGTGGCACAAATGGCAAAGGAAGCGGGGGCGTTTGATGCTGTGGAGTGCACTCACTGGGCAGAGGGAGGCAAAGGAGCGGTCACGCTGGCCCAAGCTGTTCAGAGAGCATCGCAGACACCCAGCAACTTCAGGTTCCTCTACAATGTGGAGGTAAGAACTTGCAGTATTTCAGAGGTACTTCGTGTGTCAGGTGGAGATCACTTGGTTTTGTTGGCTTAAGTTGCTAAAGGTTGGGCTGAAAGGCAGCTCTGAGAATCCAAGACGAAACTTGCTCTTAGAACATAACATTTATTCCACCAGTCTCAAAGACCTAGTTAATTGTTTCCTGTTGTTTTGATTATCCATGTGAAATACTGCTTACTTTTGACACTGGAACATGCTGCTGTGTCTCTGCTAGAGATCACAAACAGGTTTTCTACTGTGGCAGTTGTGTGTCCCAGGGAAGGGGAAAGCTTACTTCTTAAACCTGACACGTGCATTCCTAACAGAGCATGGACTGAAACAAGCCTGACCAAACCTCAGAGCTTCTGGAGGCACTTGTTGCTCAGGATGTGAATCTATACAACAGGCTATGGAATTTGTTCGGTTTTAATGTGTTTTTTTTTTTTCTTTTCTGCAAGGAAGGCTTATGGAGTCACACTAGAGGTCAGGGTAGAAGAGTGTGTGTGTATTTCTAATGAATTTTTACTTAAGCGAATTTAACAGATGACTTGGAACTAATGAAGTCACTGTCACCCAGGTTATGGCCAGAATCCTCCTTTAATAGCAAGAATCTATTCAAGAACCTAATGAGTTACAGAGCTATGTCATTATATCTATTTTAGCTCTTTAACAGATGCTTTCAATTTTTCTTCTTTAAACTGTTTTATTTGTGCTTTTATTTAAACATTAACTTGTATTCCCTCAAATTATTTTTATATGTTTTTTGACTTGAGAAAGAATAAAGGAGTCTCTCCTGCAGAAGGGGTAATTAACATGCAAACACAGCTTTTAAGAAATACTGTTGTGTATCTTCTTGTTTCTGACCGTAGTAAACTAATTTTGCCCTCTTACTAAGAGAAACAACTGCAACAAGATAAATATATCCTGTTCTGAAAACCCTCAAATTACTGTACAGTTTTGTTCTACAGCGAAATGGGAATAGCTCTTGTATCTGCAGGTGGGTATTGTGCAATACCTATGAAGGAGTATGAAGCTGCTGTGATGTTACAGCTCTTTGTAGTTTGGCCACACTGTCTTGCCTCTTTTTTTTTTTTTTTTCCTCTAGCTCCCTGTTGTAGATAAGATCAGGCTTATTGCACAGCAGATCTACGGGGCAAGGGACATTGAGCTACTTCCAGAAGCACAGGAGAAAGTCACCTTGTACACTAAGCAAGTGAGTTTTCCTTTGTCACCTGATACCAATGGTGCTTTTAATTTAAATATTCGATGGTAGTGTTCAAGCTGTGCGTGAAGGGAATTGTGATTAAAGTCATCTCCTTGTCCAAGAATTGTTGGATGCTGCTATGGCAGAGGAGGAAGAGGTGGTGGTATGAGGAGGGAGAAACTGGTCCTGGCTTCTAGTGGGGAAGACAGAACTCATCTGGCCCAGTAGCACATCTGTGATAGTGTATGGGGAGAGGAGAGCAGGAGGGTTCACTGATCTTTTTCTACTCTCCAGTCCTTCAGCAATTTGGGAATTAGGGAACTACAAATGCTCATGCTGGTGCCAAATAATCTCTTGTGATTTTTTTTGTTGTTGTTTTTGTTTTGGTTGGGTTTTTTTTTTTAAAGTCCTGTTCCACTGAGTTGTCTAATCAGGTTTTGAACTCATATGAATTTGAACCTGTGTGGAGTCGCAATTATGTTGGGGAGGGAGAGTGTTCCACAGGTGATACAATACTTCTTGTGGAAAAAAAAAATCTACTTTTCTAAATTTTCAACCTGGCATATGGTGGTTGAATTAAATACTTTCTAGTTATTGTGTTGGTTTTGCTCTTCTCTAGCATGATGTTCTTGTGAATTTACCTGCTTCTGAATTAACAAAGGGAACACTGTTTACAGTGGGATTGAATAATTTTGCTTTTACAGTCTGTTTACTACTGGTATATATAGTTCTTTCACTTTCATGTTTCTTGTATAGTCCTTTATACGTCTATCAAAATGCCATAGCTATGTAATTGCTATTTCCTCACAACCTGCAATTATATTACTCAAACAATTCTAGATAACTGACCTCAGTTGAACAAGAACTTCAGTTCTGAGCTATTCAAGTTAACATTTTGGGAAGAAAGTAAGTTAACTATCAAGGTTATATGACTTAACACTACCATACCATTAATTTTTTTCCTCAGTGTGATGAACTGGGGGCCATGGTAGTTCTTTCTTTAATGCTTAGTGGGGGCAGGGAAAGAATTTGAGAGAGAAGGAATGGGGATGCAGAACGGTCAACAGATCTGAGAGGCTGTGGGTGAGGCAGTTGGTGAGGAGTAAAATGTCTGATAAACCCTCTGATGCCTGCAAAGAAGGGCTGAATGGAGTAATTATGTTTACGTGCGTGAAAAGTTACTTTTTCCTCTCTTCTTTCTCTCTCTCTTTTCATTGCCTTCCCCAAGGGATTTGGAAACCTGCCAATCTGCATGGCTAAAACTCACCTGTCGTTGTCTCATGACCCTGAACAAAAAGGAGCACCGACAGGTTTTGTTCTGCCGATCCGAGACATTCGGGCCAGCGTTGGTGCCGGATTCCTCTATCCGCTAGTAGGAACGGTACGTGGTTGAGGGGAAACCCTTAGCTGTGGGGCAAGGAAAAAAAACTTCATGTATGTTCTAGTAAGCAGTTACAAAAGATATCTTTAATTAGGAGAGTCCTTGTCATTTATAGTTGGTGTTTTAACAGTCTGTTGCATTAAATGGTATTTTTTTTCAGAGGGAAAAGTGAAGCTAAAATAGACCATCAGACCATTGGAATACTTAGCAACTCCCCCCAGTTTTATTCCTTAAGTCCCCCATCACTGTCTTCCTGGATTTTGAGGAAAGGCTGAGCTCAGCAGTTTATGAATTCTAGGAGCTGCAGTCTGGTCGAGGGGATGGGAGAAATTCTTGGCCCACCTAATTGCCCTTGTGATTTCACATTCCTGGTGAGAGCACTTCACAGCGTTGTAGGTGAAGGCTGCACCCCTGCAGATCAGGGTAGAAAAAGACAACTCCTCCAAAGCTTACAAAGCAAGCAGCTTTTGATGAGATGCCTCCAAAATGAAGTTGACCTGTGCTATTAAATCATTTATTGGTCTCCCCTCCTGTTTGGTTCTAATGGCTTTGCTGACCATCTCTTTGCTGTTTGGCCTGCATCAGTTCTAACAATTCATTTCACTGTGCCCTTGAGTTTTTAGTTTGTTCTTTTGACATAATTGGCATAATGTCAGTTGAGAGGAGAGAAAGAGAGAAGCTACAATGGAAACAGGATCTGGCAATAGCTTTGGTATGAATTGCCTGGCAGGAGGAGGAGCTACCTGCAAAATGAACTAATGTTCAGGTTTGTATCCAAAGGAAAAGACAAAAGGATCCAGTGGAAATATTAACATCTGCCCAGAGGTTCCCAAGTTAAGTCACCTGTTAGATTACTTTAGGGGATGGAGCAGTAAGAGCGAGCAGCTCTCTTTCTTATTTTTTGGGGCGTGAGCCTTTTCCTGAAGTCTTCATGGCAATGTGTTTGTTTTAAGAAGCTTTCAAAAGCATTAGGGGTACATAGCTTGGATGGTGAAACTTTCTAATTTAAGAGCTGGGTCCCTTCTAGCTCTTCTAGCTAGAGCCAAATATTGGATATCTTTTTCTTTTAGTACTTTAACAACAAATCCCCCCACAAAAACGAGATAGGTAAGGGTTTCCAGATTACCCAACATAAATAAAATAAGCACATTCTGATTAAAGTCTGGCTCATCTGTATTTTTAAAGAGTAAGGTGTGTTTTGGGATAAAATGAAAGATAGCATGCTTGTTCCTGTTATTAATAGCATTTTTTTTTGCCAGCCAAGATTTAATCCAAACAATATTTTTTTTATAAGCACTAGAGAAGGAAAGGGTGCACAGGATTAATGAGCTACACGAGAGAGTTTTCAGGCATAAAAACTAACATTTTGGCTCTCTTTTTTGATGTCTTCAGTTTCTGTGAAGTTGGACTCCTTCCTTTCTGCTCCTTTCCCATGTCCCTAATGTTTTCTTGGACATCTGGTAAATGATGGTGATGATTCTGCCAGAATTAACAGTAAGCCTTCTGGTTAGGGACAAGAAGATCACTCTTGTGTGGTCCCCACAAAGCCAGGGAGAGGTTGGCCTTTTTGAGAAGCAATCCAGGGCACTTTGAATCAGATCATGATTTTAAACCCATCCAGCAGGAGGTGTTGGCCTCAGAATAAATTTTTGACAGCATCCGTGAGCTGGAAATGCAACAAATATGTAGGTCTATGGAGAAGCTTTTATGAGAAATTTGAGGTTAAATTAATCACCAGTGCATATTCTTGGTATCAGGAGGTAATCACAAAAGTTTGTCACATTTTATATTTTCTCATCTTCTGAGTTTTGGAGTTTTCCCTTTCTGGCTCAAAGTTGAAACTGTTGTAGTTTAATGAAATACTTCAGAGGTTTAAAGAGGAAATGGGCACAAAGTTGAATCTAAGAAGTTCCACCTAAACATGAGGAGGAATTTCTTGACTTTGAGGGTGGCAGAGCCCTGGAACAGACTGCCCAGGGAGGTCATGGAGTCTCCTTCTCTGGAGACATTCCAAACCCACCTGGACATGTTCCTGTGCAACCTGCTCTGAGTTTGGTAGGGGGGTTGGACTAGATAATCTCCAGAGGTCCTTTCCAACTCCATATAATTCTGATTCTAAAGGAAATAAAGTGTCCAAGATTATCTAGATTTAACTTTGAGAATGGAAGATAATGAAAGTCAAATAAATCATTGGAGTCAAATTTGTTTCTTGTGCTGATGATGAATTGAAAACAAATTATTCAGCTCTGGTTTTTTAGTTCCTAAATGGTGGGGTTTTTGGAGGTTCCACAAGCGCAGTAAATAATACATCCTTATGCGTATTGGGTTTATTTGAAGTCTTACCAGGGGATTGATGGTGTCCACGTGGTTTAATTTTTTCCGTGTAAGTAAATAGTGTGAGTTGCCCTGTGTTCTTTTTCAGCATGTGGTATCGCAGGGGAGGAGGATAATAGAGAAGTTCATTTCCTCAGCTCTGAAAATAACTGGAGTGCATTAAGCATTGTAGGCACTTTTACAGAAAATTAGTAGCCTGGATGGAAATTATCCTGTACTGCATAGAAATGTAAGGTTTTAAGCAGGGCTTAAGCAGACTGATTTTAAGTAGATAGCAGAGCAGCCACCATGGGCTGCCCTATGGATAGAAAAGGAGGAGAACTGACTGTAACCTTTCAAAATAGAAAGTGCAAGCAATAGTAAATTCAGGCCCATCTCCAGCAATATGGCCTCTCCTGCTCTATTCAGTGTCACTGTCTTGGCTCCTGTGGTGGCCCTCTGAGTGTGTAGGTGGAGATCTGAAAAACCTTATGATTCTTCAGTGACAGGTAAATAAATAAGAAGTTTCTCGCTCTGCATGACTGTGGTGAGAACAGGAAGACGCCTCCAGGCACTTTGGATCTCTTGAGAGCAAAATATTCATACAACTAAATACAAAGACAAGGGATTGGGGGTCTTCTCAGTAGCTTCCCTGCCCCGTTCTCTGTCTGGGAAGGCAGCAGCTCTGACAAAAAGCTAGTGAAGCCCTAAAAATCATCACAAAGGGTGGACTTGAAGCGATTTTTACTTCCACATAAGCCACCCAAGACCTGCAGTGGTATGTTACATATGGGACAGATGTTAGCACTTGTAAACAGCTCAGGAAAATGGGATGGGACTCCAAAAGCTGCCTGAATGGTTTTGAGAACTGCAGAAAAACGCTGAACCAATACAGCTTTGCCTCCTTTCTGCTTAGCTTGTTACCAAAAGGAAGATGTGAGGTAATTTGGTTAGCGTGCAAAATACTTCCTTAGGGAGAAAAACACCAGGTTGCCAAAGAGATCTGTAATCTAATGGAGACATAGCAATAGTGATTGTGAAACTTGAGGCTGGATGATGCAGACGAAAAATAAGACCTGGAGGTTTGGTTGGTTTTTTTTATTAAAGGGGTTAATTACACTGGTACAAACTACCAAGCATGGTCATGACTTGCCCGGCTTTGTAGAGCGCTCATGTTGACCTATGTGTGCTGCTGGGGTTGTTGGGGATGAAGGGGAAGTCCTGTCAGTTGCATTAGTAAATCAGGCCAGGTTTAGCCCATGTGGTGTTCTCTGTCTCTGAAACTGGGCACCCAGCAGTGGGACAACTGAAGGGGACTGGCCTGAGGCAGGTGTGGTGCTGGCAGCAATTTTGCTGGCTTCAGTTCTGCCACTGAAATGTTCCAGTCAGGACAACTGACCTCTCCATCTTCTATTTAAGCTTTATTCCAGTTAAAAACAAAACCCCAAACTATTTAAACTTTCTCCTCGGCCATAATTATTCCTACTTAACGCTTGTAGTTCTAGACTTCTAAAGAACTGTGATCAACTGAGATTATACAACTTTGCAGACTGTAAAAAAAACATGGATTCTCATTTGAATAACCAGGAAACTGCCACAAGTAATTGTCGTCTCACTGCAGCAAAGTCCCTGAGCATTTACCTAATAATTAACTGGTCAGCTGGATATTTAAGTACTTTGCCAAATCTTGGGGTCACTCACTAGCAGAGGCAGAAGCCAAACTAAATCTTCATGGTGAAAAAAACAAAAACCCTAGATCTGTGATCTGCCTGCTGAGACAGGGGTTCCCGATTCTTGCCGTAGTCTTCAAAGTGGTACCTGACCATCATCCAACTAGTAGGTACCTCTGCAAGGAGCTGCATCAGCTGTTGCCATCATAGTCTTCAGCAGTGATTTGGTATTATATCTTCTGTACAAAACCAGACTGCTTCTATTTTAACATTTTATCTTTTGTCCAGATGAGCACTATGCCAGGACTTCCTACAAGACCCTGTTTCTATGATATAGACTTGGACCCAGTGTCAGGAGAAGTAAATGGGCTCTTTTGAAAGGAATTGCTAACCAAAGGTAGGTGCCTTTTTTGAAGGCTTTCAATATTTGGGCTTTATCTCTCATTTTGAGATAATGGAGTAAAGCTAATCTTATACTATGCCATATGTTTCCAAATGACATTTGATTTATAATTCAGCCTGAAAGTTGCCTGCAGTACTATGTAATTGTAATTAAATTTATTTTTCTTTTTAGCTTCCAGAACACCTGCTGAGTCATATAAACAGAACTGTGCCCTGATTTTTTTTTTTTTGAAAGTCAAAACAAGATATGACTGAGAATATAGTGCAAGAAGTGACTGGAAGGAGGAATCAACCACTTTTAATCTGTATAATTAAAAAAATAAATAAAAATAATGAATTGTAAAATGCTGCATTCCAGGCTAGTTGACACTGACACTGAAAGTAAAGCATACTTTCTTTACAAACTTTGCAAACCTCATAATTGTAGCAGAAGCTTGGGTTTAGTGACCTCTTTTGATTCAATGACATGACTTTAATAGTTGAAATCCCGAAGCTGGAGCTGTTTGAAATAGTCTTGGGACTTAATTGTCTTAATATATGCTACAAAAACCCTACAGTTATCTTTGAAAGTCTTGGACGCTGCTTATTCCTATTTGCTGTACTGAATTCCCTATTCTGTTTCTTGCACTATGGAAGAAACTGCTGTGCTCTGAAGCTGCACCAATGTCATTTAGAAGAGGAAACAAGGAAGAATCAGATTTGCTTCTCTTCTCTCCAGAAATGCTTACCCTGACTTCTGCTGTGAGTTGTTCCTGCAGGCACCTAAGCCACATCAAATTCCCCTTTTAGAAAGCCCAGCTGTGACTGCCATATTCTGCTGTTAATGGAAATCCAACCTCTGGATGTCAGATTTGTAGAGACTGGTTCTCTGGCCCCTGTCTGTGGCTTTTACCAAATGCGTCTTTTGGAACCATTTTATGCTCAGCAATAGGTACAGTTATACCATCGATGAGCCTTGTTTCCTAAAGCGCCTTTTTTGGTGAATAGAGCAATGTGAGTAATTTGTAGCAGATTTTGCCATCAGGCCATTTAAAATAATTTTGTAACATAAAAATACAGTTTCTGCCAATTTTTTTAACTAATACAAATAAACTGGTAAATATTTGAAGGGCTTTTTGGGTTTTAATGCATGCACTGAGATTACTGAAGTAGAAACTATTTCTGTGATTAACTGTACAGAGCAGCAGTCCTAGTATTGACAACTAGAAGTGATTATTGCAGTAATAAGTTGCCTGCAATGCACCACTCGTGTGTGTGTGTGTTTAATCTCGTTTCCTTTCCTGGATGATGTATGTCATCCGTAGGAAACAAAGTACCTGAATTATTCCATGGATTTCAGATACATGCAGCTGACTTTGAAAGATTGGAATTGAGACTCACAAGGCCCATCTGCTTGCATCAGGCATGAATCTAAAAACATTCTGATTTGGGTGAGAATGGAGAGAAATGGGATCTAGGTGTGCATCAATGTAAGGGTGCAGAGGTAGTGCACATGTGCTCTGTGTGTGTAGAGATATATGGATAGATAGACATCTCTCTGTCTCTTTAAGTTATTCAGGAGGGGAGAATAATTATATAAAAATTAGCTGGTTGTCACAGAAGCAAGGACAGAATAGCTTGAATTGTTGTAAGAGTGGTTGAGATGCATTCACAGCCTTTTGAAATCTTTTTCCATGGTGTTCAGCTGAGGAGTTCTGTGCCCAGAGCACACGCAGGCTACTTGCAGGGGGTCAGAAGTGGGGGGTGGGTGGGTCGGTTATTCCCCAGTTTGGGCCTACCCTGTGCCTGTCTGTGCCCCTTCCGCTGCAGCACCAGGGCTGAGCCTCCCTTGAAGCAAGGTTGCCAAACCTGATGCTGCCAAGTCTGCTGCAGTGCCTACATTTAAGCTTCCCTGCGAGCGCTCTGTGTCCCACCGTTATTTTATGCTTATGAAAGATGGGATAAGTGCAAATTTATGCTAAGATTAGCCTCCTTTTTAGTTTAGCATGAGATCAGAGGCGTGTGCTCAGGAGAGATGGTTCAAGAGGTTGCTGGTCCACCTCCTGCAGTGAGGGAAGCTCAGGCATGCAACAGTTTAAGGGGTGTTATGTTATGTCAAGGAAGCATAAAGGCCAAAAATAGCCCCTAGAGATGCTCGGGGCTATATGGGGAACGCTTTTCTAACCTCTGCTTCCCATCTCTTGGGGTGTGAGCTCCCCAGCCTCCCTACCCAAGGCCTTGCAGGGTAAATAGGTTGGTTTTTCTTAACTCTCTCCTTTGTAGCTAAGCCTGCTGGCTAGTTCTTGTCCTGTCAAAGAGGACATGAGGGACACTTAATTTCTTCTAACTAAATATGGGGAGGCCGTCCTCCTGATGCCTGGAGAAAAAACAATTACATACAAATCTGTTCTTCTGTGGGCTATTTGTGGGTCCAGAGTCCTTAGCAGGTGCTGCGGCCATCCCTTCCCAGAGCTCAGCTGTAATGAGCATCCTGCATCATGTCATGTTAGAAATTGCACAGACGGGGTTTGGGTTTGGTTTTGGTTTTTTGTTTGGTTGATGGGTTTTTTTGATGAGTGGTAGGGGAGAAAGGAGATGCTGCACATCGCCAGCACTTTGCTGCAGACCCAGAATGAAAAAACCAGAGCCAAGGGCTGGGTGAGATCTTCCTTCAAGCTTATCTGTCTTCTGACCAGATCCTCTGCTTGCTGCAGACCCTGTTATTTATTTCCCTTGGCCTTTGGGGCTGCCATCTTCCCCTAGAGCAGCCGGAATAATTGAATTCCAGGCGAGGTGTTTCTGAATGGGATTGATGAGGACCTGCCACCCCCAAGGCAGCAGGCACAGGGTTGCTGTCTCCAGGTTAGCCAACCTCCTTGATCACATTCCTGCATTGGATTTCTATGAAGCAGCTAGGGAGTGTGAAGGTCATGTGTTATTTTTTTTTTTCTCAAGGTGGGCCTACACTGGAAGCCACTTGCAGGGTGATGCTTCACCTGGTTTCTTAGGTGCAAGCATGCTGTGAAGTAGTTAATGTCCTTCAAACATCTGTGGGCATCAGCCAGCTCCCTGTGGCGACATTCAGGCATCTTGACCTATGGTTTCACATAGCTCCTCAGCTGCACTTGGTAGTCCTTTTTCATCAATCATAACAGCTGGAGATGCAATTTTTTTATTTTTTTTTCACATTAGATCTCAGTTGCTTTGGAGGAAAAGAGCTCATAGGGAAGGCAAAGATTTGGGGCAAGGATTAGTTTAAACCCAAGAACTGCCTTTTCTTCCCACTACCTCTGAAGGTGTAGCTCCTGCAGCACCTGCCTAAAGCTGCAACGGTTTCAGAGGGGACAGAAGGAAAAAAAAACCAAACAACCCAGCTTGCCAAGAGCTGGCCCCTCTAACTGACCTGGGCATGGGTTGGGATCTACGGCTCTGTGCCCACAAAGAACCTTTGCCTTGAGTGCCGTTTGCCCTTTGGGTGTCTGCTGCTGTGCTCCTCCTGGCGGGGGCAAGAAAGGTCTCTGCAAGAGGAAGGGGTGATGCCCCCTCCCCCCCGCAGAGGTGGAGGGATGCTGATGTCCAAGCAGGGAGAGATGCTTCCCTGGAGGAGAAGGGATGCTGACCTCCAAGCAGGGAGAGATGCTACCCCACGAGAAGAGGGGGTGCCACCTCCTAAGGGGGGGGGGAGGGGGTGGGATGCTGATCTCTAAGCAGGGAGAGATGCTGATCTGCGAAGAGGTGCTGCCCCGCAGGAGGCATCCCCCCCATCTCCCCAGACCCGCGTTCTCTCCCCAGGCTGCCGGCAGGTCTCTGCAAGAGCCGCCCCGGTGCCGCGGGGTGGGGGGGCGGGCCGGGGGGCTGGCAGCGGTGTCGGGCCGCCTCGGCGGGGGGCGGGGGGCTGCCGGCAGCGCCCACCCCGCCAGCCCGGGGGAGGGGGCGCGGCTGCGGCGGGAGGCGGTGGCGCGGAGTGGTGCGGGGCCGCAGGTGAGGAAGAGTTCCGCGGCGGGGGGGGGGGGGGAAGCGACACGC
>BJBW01004626.1:7895-22589 GCA_004320125.1 Scolopax mira | reverse complement strand
AGGGATGGGGCAGCCACAGCTTCTCTGGGCATCCTGTTCTGGTGCCTCACCACCCTAGATGTAGAGTAGCACCTACTGAGGTGCTTCCAAGGCGCTTAGCTATCCCTTGAGAGCTGTGCATGTCTTTCCAGTTGTGTCATCTTTGTCTTCTAGAACTTGGCCCTCACCTTCACACAACCTCCTCAGTCATTTAGGACCACATCTTTCTTTCTACAACTACAACACAGTCTGAGAAACAAGTGTGGTAACAACACCAAAGACCCGTGATCCACAGCTCCTTCTGTGGGAGCAGCGGTGAGACAGCAGCCAACAGAGATGTTCCTTCACACAACATGGTTTCTCACAGGGAGAAAGCAAAGCTATTGAGCTTTGTTCCATTCATTCTTCAGGACCTGGAGCTCTATCCAGGGATACAAGTTGGCAGAGAAAGATACAAGGGGGACGTAGAATTATTTGAATACCTGCACTACACAATGGAAAGCCAATGTTTCCTCTTTTGATACAGTTGGTCTATTTGCAAATCAGCATTTCAGCTTCATTAGTAGTTTTGGTTTACTCTTGAAATGCCTGGAAAATGCTTAGGCTTATTAATAAATCCAATCTTCTGTTACATATGGTAATAAACAGGTTCCTACTTGGGATTTTGAACAACTATTTCATGATTTAGTTAAAGCCTTTTCCTTGGTGGAGTGCCATAAAATTACACAGCTCTTACGAGAAGGAAGATTAGAGCAGACTGGTGGAACTGGAGTCAGGAGAAATTTGAGAAGAACAAAGGTTTCTCATGGGATAATCTATATGAGCAAAACCCCTACACACGCATACACTAAAGGGAAGTTATAAGGTACCATAATTTCACTGAATTTCACTGAATTTTTAAAGTTGGAAGGGACCATATCAAAGTCCAAGAAGAAAAACACTAGCATTAGATTGAATTCATTTGAGCGTGGAGATTTTGGGCTGTTTCTGCTGTTCTCCTCCTAGTTTTGCTGGGATACGACTAGAACAGCCCACAGGTTTCTCTGTCCCCTTGCGCCGGGCGCGGGTCCATGGAGGGCACGAGCCCACCCAGCAGCGACCCCAGTTTTGGAAGGATTGGAAGAATCCCATGGGCAAAACCCTGGGAATCCTGGTGTCAGCACCAGGGTTTGGCGGGAGGACGATGGCTTTTTTTTTACACAACTGTGCAAAGTACAGTCCTTGTGATAAAACATTACAGTACGTTGCTGGTTGTTTGGGGCAAGGGTTACATTCCCCCCACGTCTTATCTTGGTGCCTGATGCATTCTTTGGCAGAAATGGGGATTTGGATAAAGATTAAAGAAGATATGGATGAGAACAGCTGGGTTACCACGTGGAGGCTGTATTACTGCTACTGGCAATATTAGCAAGGGTTAGAAATGTGAGGAGTATAATCATTTACAGGCACAGGAGAGAAACCAGGCAGTTATTTTCTATAAACCTCAAATACTGGAACAAGGGAGCCTTGGGGGTTTAGTAACGTGAAGCACGGCTTAGGTTCCAACTCTTACCTCACCTCCTCAGCTTTAACTATTTCTTCATACGTGAAGTGAAAATCTTCCTGGATGCCACCTGAAAGGCACAGAGATATTACAGAGTGTGAGGAATATGATGAACAACTGATGCATGAACCTTGTGCAAAGCCCAGACTCAGCTGTATAAAGGTGTAGCAATCTTTTAAAAGCCTCCTTTAAAAGTCTTCATTATTTTATGATCATAGCTTCAGTATCAGCTGCTGAATATCCAGGAGAATATGGTTTGTCAGAGAAGGGGTGAGGACACACGCTTCATCTACCGGCTCCTCTGATCTTCTGCGCAGGAAGGTCAGTAGGTCCACCAGCTCTCTCCAAATCCTATCTCAGAGATTTGCCAGGGAATGGGCTGCCCAGGGAGGTGGTTCAGGCACCATGTCTGGTGGTATTTAAAAGATGGGGAGACATAGTGCTTAGAGACATGATTTAGTGATGGTTTTTATCAGAGTTAGGTTGGTGGTTGGACTCGGTGCTCTTAAATGTCCCTTCCGACCTAGAACAATTCTATGACTCCATGAATATACAGCTCAGACCAATGGGTCCCTCCATAGTGCTGACCTTTTCAACAGCCCTCCTTGACCCAGTGCTCTCCCCTGCATTCCCCAGTCACTGGTGCTTCTGTCTCACACTCCTTTCTGAGGTACAGCCCACCAAGGATGCAATTCCACGAGCGTTCCAAGACTGGCATAGGGCAGGGGTGCCACCCCACAGCTCCTAGTTACCTCCTAGCCAGGTAGATGCAAGCAAGGGGGACGGGATGTGAAATGATGTCTGCTGAACCCCTGCCCAATCCACTGCCTGGGGGACCCCACTGCCCTGGGGACAATCCAGCAGGCTTGTCACCCTCTGCTGCCAACGTCCATGGGACGCTGTCACTACTCTTTCTTACACAGTAACCTCCTGGCAGGCCTTATGGGGAACTGATGCTCTTACTCTAAGATAACTGGATCATCCCCTGGAGCTGAGGGCCTGAGGTTCAGGTAAGTGATAATTACATCAGGTACTTAAATTAAGCATCCTGCATCCCACCCAAAGCAGCTTGAGATCTCTTCTTGTCCACCTGAACGCTAGACCACTCGCCACTTCCCCAGAGCTGCTATAAATAACAACAACATATTAAAAAGTGCTATAACACTAAGTCCTAGGCCAATTTTTAGAATTGTATCAATTAGTCCACTTAGAGAAATCTCACAAAAGGCATTTTCAGTATCTTCTGTTTGACCTCTCTTTGGAATGGGGTCTCCCAAACATTTCTATCTTCCCCTTGGGAGTGAGACCCCACGAGGTGGAAACACCTTGGAGGAACAACTACCTACAAGGAATCTGTTATAATAAATACTGAGTTTATCTCTCAGTGCTCTCCTTTCTCATTTTTTTTTCCTTACTGTTTTGATTTTACACTGATCGCTGTCTAAAACCTTTAGAAAATCACCCAACAACCAGTTTCATTAAAGAGACAAAGCAGAATGCCTTTCCAATATCTTTCAACTCTTCAGTAGAACTTCACACTCCGTATGAAGTAGATTATACACAATATACAATATCAAGTAGACAAGATGAAAATACTCTGTAATTAAAGATTTGGAGATAAATTTGCAACTGAGGAAGGTTTAATTGATCTCTGGAGATTACTCAGTGCGTGATGACTGTTTTCTCCACTTGTGCTGCTTAACGAATCCTGTTTTTTTCACAATATTCCTGAACAATATACTTTGGTGCAATATTACATCTGAAAATAGATTTTGATAGCCTCTAGGTATCAAAAGCCAGAGGAACTAAGGTATGGCACTCAACAGAAGTTTGAGATTGCTTTTCAAGAGTATTATAATGGCAATAACTAAGAAGTACTATTACATAAAAGCCTGTAAATTATTATTTTTCTTTCTGTGTGAAGAATGGGTTAGTCTTTAAGGAAAATGAGGTCTTGAGTTATTAGAAAAGTACCAAAGGGTATTTTCTGACTGCCTCAGTCTTTCTAACTAGGTGCAGTTCCTGAGGCTGAGCTATTGTCAGGGACTTAGTGCTTTGGACAAAAATCAATAGAAAAAAACTTGTGTGCAATCTTTTTGTGACCATTCCTGCTTCATATTGACAAAAGGATTAAGTGTTCAAATCAGATCCTTTTTTTGAGACTCCGGACTTACTTAGGGGCCTGGAAAGCTTTTAGTATAGTTTTTGAAAAATCCCTCTGAAATCCTACTTTGCTATCAAATTTTCTTCCTGAAGGTTAGGTTGTTTCCTGCTGCTCTTTTTTTCTAAGGTATGAACACCTGTATGTGTGGTCATTTAAAACACGAGAGAATTATTCCCATTTGCTTCATTGTTACAGGACCAAAAGCCCACAGAATGAAGGATCTTGTAAACATCACCAATACTCTCACCAGAAATCCATCCACCATGACTTTTGTCACAGTAGCAATATCGAACGATGAAGGAGACAGCACTGCAACACACACAAAGCTGCCAGGCAACGAACAAAAAACATACAAAGAGGGGAAAAAACTTATAACTTTGATTGGAAGAAGATCTGTTAGTCATCTTCCTCCCTGTGGAGCAGGAAGACCTTCACTTGAAGATCCTTCAGAAGATCCTTCATTGGAGTCTTTTCATGACTCCCTTCTCCCTGCAAATAGACTAAGCATAAAATTTTGAGGAAAAAAAAAAGGGAAATGATCTTTTTTTTCTACAAAACGTACTATTCCAAAACTTGGAGAGTAGATTGTTCCATCTAAAGTCTTTTCATTTTATTCAGAGAATAACACAATATTGAGTAATGTCAACACGATAATCACCTTGAACAATGCCGCTTTAAATTTTTTTGCAGATGATTCCTGAAGTGAAACAAACCTTTCTTTCTTCCCTGCATTAACAGCCTCATCACAAGATACTGCTTCTTACTGACAGCCAGGAAAAGAGAGGATTCCATAGGAGTGGTCTCACCCATGAGTCTACACATCTTTCATCTCTCCCCGCGGGTATATTCTCAAAGTGCCAAGCTGCTCTGCTTAGGTTTAATGGCAGCTGATTTGAACAGCTTTGCAGACACACAAAAGACAAAGTGGATTGTCCTCTAGAATTTCTAGGAATGTATGAACACGTGAACGTTAAAGGAGGCTCCTCGCTGTTGCTGTTGCCATGTTATATATTCTCCTCCCACCAATTTACTGCCACCGACTTAAAAGTCCAAGGGCCTTTTCCCTCGACTATTCCAACTGTAAAGCACTTAGAGATCCCTACTGTTCTTCATTTAACTGCTGATGTTTTTCTGATGGTTTTCAAGGCAGTAGGATCTCCTGTGATTTTGTAACTTCAGTACATTTTTGTTTCTTAAAACATTTTTGTGTCCTGGCACAGACATTTCTGGATGCTGTCATCCTGCTATCGTAAACAAATAGCTGAATCTCACCTGGAAACAATTTCATCATCTCTGTAAAAAATAAATAATGTTTCCTTTCTCTGACTTGATGCAGGCAATCTGTGTTCCTTTTCATGCAGCTTCTCCATTACGTTTCTGTTCTAAAACAGAGCAGAGAGGAGAACAAGAAGGAAAAGAGGGAATTTAGTTAACTGGACATACAATTTTATTGGAGCAATTATTTGAATTGGTTCAACTGAACACGAAGTTAAAAAAAAAAAAAAGAAAAAAAAAAAACAACAGAAGATTGAAAATGTACTGAAGTCACACTCCCTGGTCACATTTCTCAAACAAATGCTATTTTGCTCTGTGATCAGTGGAAAATGCTTCAAAAATGGGGAATAGTCCCTCTCTGGGACTGAAAAGCAGCTACTCAAGAGATAAGGAAATAATAAAGTGGCCTAGTTATGAAACAGATCTTGTTGGAGCAAAGGGAGGGTTGAAGGGGAATTTGGGCTGAGTTGATTCTTATGAAAGTTCCGTGTTGCTAAGTTTAGGCAAAGGATGTTATTCAGGAGGAGATATTTTTTCTCCACAAAAATGTTTTTTTAGCAAGCTTTTTTTTTTTTTTTTTTTTTGCAGTGCACTGCAAGTAATTATACACGATATTGCGTGTGCTGGAAATAATTATACAACATTATGCATGGAGGCAGATATTCTACAAGGGGGGGTTGAAGTCATATTTCATGTGAGGCACAAATGGACACTTCTGCATGGGATGCTTAGAGTCCTCCGTGCCACGGGGAAGGGGAAAGTCTATAGATAGCCCCGCGCTGCCAGAACACACACAGCAGAACCGATGGGGAAAAGGCTTCATGCAAAGAGGGTAAACACCTCATAAACAGAGCTGACTTGTCACGTTGTTGTGCTAAAGATTACGACGTGAGAAAACAGGGCTTTTACATTTTTATCAGGTTTACTGGTGCAGAAGGAAATTATCTTGGATTTCTGTTATAAACAAGGTACTAGGTCTATACTTGATAAGACCGAGCGCGCGGGAGTGGAAACAGATAATGGCACTGAAATAACACCAAAACGATCCGAGTTCAAACGTGGAGAAAGCCAGACACTGAAAATGAGCTCTTGACTTTCAGGTGGAAGAGCAGCGTTAGTGGTCAGCTGAAGAGCACTGGCTGTGTAACAGCAGTCTGCGTTATAATAAAGCTGATTTTGGTTTGGCAATTTTGTGTATGTTGCTGGAAATGTTTAAAGTCCCTTCTAGGCAGCAGCACACTCAAAGCAGCTGGGATCATACCAAAATACTCGACTCTTCCAGGCGCGTCTCTCAGCAACAGGGTGCTCCTGCTATCAGCCAAGTGAACTGGGAGCACGGATCCTAAATAACCCAGCCAGGCTGGCCCGGCTTCAGAAGATGACAACATTAAGTTTGCTCTGATACAATAGCATTTGCTGCAAAACCAGGCTGGAGTGCCCAAGAGAAGGAAAGGGACCAACAGAGCTGGAGGAAAAGCCACTAGGTGCTACCTGGCCATGGGATCTTTTTAACTAAAATAGAAGATTGGGGTTTTTTCTCTCTCAAATTAAGCCAACAAGTGTTCTCCAGATTAAGCCCAGAGAAGCTGTGGCTGCCCCAACCCAAGGCCAGGCTGGATGGGGCTTGGAGCAACCTGGTCTGGTGGGAGGTGTTGGAACTTCTGGAGGGGGTTGGAACTTCATGATATTTAAGGTCTCTTCCAACTCTAACCATTCTATGATTCTTTGATCAACAAAAGTACCATCAGCAGCATTGCTTTCAATTAGAAACCAGCCGGTAAAATTTTAGCCAGAACCATAAGTTTTAAAAAAGTCATAAGCCCCTAAAAGAGTGCATTTGAAATGAAATGTTTGCATTTTAATCGTAATGGTCGTTGCTTGTTCTTGTCAGTGCTGCTCTTTGTATACAAACTTAGGTCATTAAAAAAGGAACCGAGAAATAAAACATTTTACTTTTGAGTGGTTTTATTTTCATATTTGATACTTTCCACTAATGCATTTTAGATTTATTATTGTAATGTGTTGGAAGCTTGTGTGTTGGAAGGTGTTCAGGCAGTTCATGTCCTGGAAGAAAGACAATTAGGCAGTTCTTGTCAGTGTAGTCATTCAGTTAATGAAATATCTAATAAAAGAGTTCATCCATCAGTGGGCTATACCGCAATTTAGATCTGCTAATTCTCAGACCCTTACCTATACAATCCTGCTGTGTACCAGCCAGGCTTGTTTCCAGCCACAAAGAAAGAGCCCTATGAATGTAACGAAAACGAGGGTCCAGCCATAATGATTTTCAGCTTCTCAGAAGCGAGAGCTTTCTCTTCATGCTACGTTCTGTCCCTTATTTTTTGTCTCTTCCTTCAGAAGACATTTTAAGTAGCACTGATAGGCCTCCCTTCCATTTTGTATCAACTATAAAATACACACTGTGATATGTCCCCTTTTCCCCTTTCCTGAGACGAGGCCAAGCTGAGTGGAGCCAGTCGACACGCCGGAGTGACAGCATGCCATCCAGAGGGACCTGGACAAGATGGAGAAGTGGGGCCAAGTGAACCTCATGAGGTTCAACGAGCGCAGGGTCCTTCCCCTGGGTCAGAGCAACCTCCTGACCCTCTGGGGAGACCTAATTGTGACCTTTCAATTCATAAAGGGGACTTAACAGAAAGTTGGGGACAAATTTTAGCTGGGCCCGTTGTGACAGGATAAGGAGTAATCGTTTTAAACTAAAAGAGGGTAGATTTGGACTAGATATAAGGAAGAAATTTTTTATGATGACGGTGATGCACCTTGGGAGAAATAACTCCCTGCACCAGTACAGGTTGGGGGCGACCTGCTGGAGAGCAGCTCTGAGGAGAAAAACCTGGGAATCCTGGTGGACAAAGGATGACCATGATCCAACAATACGCACTTGTGGCCAAGAAGGCTAATGGCATCCCAGGGTCCATCAGGAAGTGTGTGAGCAGCAGGTTGAGAGAGGTCACTTTCCCCCTCTGCTCTGCCCTGGGGATGCTCCATCTGGAGCACTGGGACCGGTGCTGGGTTCCCCAGTTCAAGAAGGACAGGGAACTGCTGAAGAGGGTACAGAAGAGGGCTACAAAGATGAGGGGCCCGGATCATCTCTCTGATGAGGAAAGGCTGAGGGACCTGGGTCTTTTTAGTCTGGAGAAGGCTGAGGGGAGATCTGATCAATGCTTAGAAACACTTAAAGGGAGGGTGTCAAGAGGATGGGGCCAGTCTTTTTTCAATAGTGGCCAGGGACAGAACAAGAGGAAATGGGCACAAGCTTGAGTATAAGAAGGTCCACCTAAACATGAGGAGGAACTTCTTCACTTTGAGGGTGGCAGAGCCCTGGAAGAGGCTGTGCAGGGAGGTGGTAGAGTCTCCTTCTCTGGAGACATTCAAAACCCTCCTGGAGACGTTCCTGCTGTGGGTGGACCTGCTTTGGCAGGTGAGTTGGACTAGATGGTCTCCAGAGGTCCCTTCAAACCCCATCGCACCCTGCCATTCTGAGGTGAAACACTGGAAGAGAGACACCCAGAAAGAGGGGGCAGGTGCCCCATCCCTGGAAAACACTCAGGGTCAAGCTGGACGGAGCTCCGACGTAGATGAGTTTTAATTATCTGGGGACATGTCATCACAATCTTTGTCGCTGAGGTGAAGCTGCCGCCAGGCGCTGGCGGCCCCGCCCCCTGGGCGCGGAGCTCGCTGAGGGCGGGCTGAGGAGCCTCGCGCCCAGGGGGCGGGGCCTGCCGGGCGGAAAGTGCTGAGTCACGGCCTGACGCGCTGCCGCCGTCACGTGTGGCGCCGGCCTCGGCTGCCGTCGCCGCGGCACCAGAGCGCACCCCGCGCCGCGCAGGCTCCGCGTTCTTCCTCTTCCCCCCCCCCAACTCCTTCTCCTCCTCAATCCTTCTCCCCTTCTCCTTTCACGCCGCCGGCATGGGGCTGCTGTCGCAGGGCTCGCCGCTGAGCTGGGAGGAGACGCGGCGGCACGCCGAGCACGTGCGGCGGCACGGCATCCTCCAGTTCCTCCACATCTACCGCGCCCTGCGCGACCGCCACAAGGACGTCCTCAAGTGGGGAGATGAGGTGAGACCCGACCTCCCTTACCCTCCCCACCTCAGTCCCCTCCGCCGTTCCCCCACCTCCGTCCCCCCTCAGCGAGGCCTTGCCGCGGCCTCCCGCCGGCCGGCGGTGGGCTCCGGTGCGGCCCCGGGCCCTGCCCCGGCCGCCGTTTGCTCGGTGAGAGGGGGGAAAGTTCAGGCCGCCCCCGGCGGAGGCGAGGGGGCGTTTGTTCCCTTCGCCGCCGGTTGCGCAGCGCGGTTGCAACCTTGTGATTTATTTATTTATTTTATTTAAACGCTAAAGCAACTTCTCGGGGGTGCTTCTGTGGGGCCGCCGGTGGTGTATTCCCCGGTGCCTGGCGGTGCTTGGCTCGTTCCCGTGAGTTTGTTTGTTTCCTGTGGAGCGAGGTTTGATTAAAGCGTGTGTCTGCGCTCCAGGGTGGTGCCAGCTCAGCCTCAGAACCTCTTTTTTGGGAGAGAGACGGGGACTGAGGTGGACCCAGCAAATGGTAGCCCTCCCTCCGTGCTCCTGGCTTGCCCCTGTGGAAGGGAACTCGCCCAGCCTCGCTTTACCCCAGAGGCTCACAGGTGTCTGTCTCCAGTCAGCCTGCCTTTTGGGGAAGGGTGAGGGCCATTGCTTGGGTTGTGACTTGAACTTTTTACAGGTGCTTTGTGCCCAAGGACTGTAACTTTACCTTCAGGTCTCTAACACTCGTTGCCTGTGCTGAGCTGTGCCCCAGCCTGACAGCATTCTGTGAGGAACAGGATTTCCAGAGAGTGCCATCTCTCTCTGGACAGGGAGCAGCTTTGCTAGAAGCCATCCTTGGTCGTGGTGTTGGTGAGGTCCAGCATTTGTCATGTCTGTGGTGACTGCAGGAAAGTTGGGAGAACAGAGTAGGAAGCGAGCAATGTAGGGGCTTGGCCATTACATCTCCAACTTGTGCTCCGTTTCCTTTCTGAGCGGTAACAGTAGGTATTCACAGGTGATTTTTTGCCAGAGGAAAATACTGCTCCCCTTGTGCACCTTGAGAGTCATTTAAAGTCTCTTCTTTTTTTTAAGGATTTGCTGTCATACTTCACCTAACTGAGCGAGGCGAGCATTGGAGCACAGGAGCAGCTCTCAAGAGGAGTGAGTGGGGACTTGGCTGCTAAAATTTGTCCAGTGAAGGGAGGATGTATGTAGTCTATGCTGCAGGTTTTTGCAGCCAGAGTGATGTGGAGTCAGGAAATTTTAAGACTATGTATATCTACCCCTGTCTGACACCTCTGCATTCCTACATCTCTTGCATGACTGAAATTATGCTGACAAAAGAGCCTCACAGTCTTATGTTCAGGAATATAGAAAGAGCAGAGTTTCCTTAGTGCTCTGAGACTTAGCTTGAGGGTTTTCTCATCAATCTTTAAGAAGGGGTACTCATTTTTCAATGGGTGTTAGATTTTAGTTGCCCTTGCTTTCTCAGGGTGAGATTTCACAAGATGGGTAAGGTTGATCCGTTAATGAGCTGCTTCAGTTTCCCTCCCCTTGCTCCAGGCTTGTGTTTCTTTTGCCTTCTGTGCATTGTTACTGGCTATACGAGGTCAAGAAGTCAAACCAGCAGAAGACTTTTCCCATTCAGTTTTCTGGGGTGGTTTGTTTTCTCAGCAGTTTCCACTGTTTCACTGAGAGATTCAACAAATTCTGCTTAATATGAGAAAAGCAGCTGGAACGTGTGGAGGAAAGGGGCAAGCAGAACCATCCCCTGCAACCACTAGATGTGTGGCTAGTGGCTCGGTGAGCTTAGCTGAAGGGTCTAACTGTACCCCAGGAGCCTCTTTCTTCCTTTGGCGTGGGGACCATACTGAAGGAAGTACTTTTGCTTGGTAAATGGTTGTGTGTTATGTTTAAGAAAATTCTCAATTTTCTTAAGTCGCACTCAGTGTGGCGAGAGGCAGGATTTTAAGAGCAGTGTGATTATTGCCCTGCTTCTAATGAGGAGGCAAGAGCCACACTGGAAATGCCTGTGAAGGTTCAGAGGTTAGGTAAGCCAGTTCATCATCTACCTCTGATTTTCAGCAAATGGTAATAAACTCAGGTGTGGCCATTTATTTTTGTTCTATTGTATTATGCAACTTATTTATTTATTTTTACATAACACAGCATTTAGGAGTGTGTTAATGTGCTAGATACTTGTTGCCAGTCTGCTGCAAACACAGAAACACACCTTTCTCCTTAACTTATTGCAGCCGTGCTGTAGGTGGACTAGTGAGGAAAGCAATAAACTTGCTTTTCATTTTTCCTCTCAAATATTTAGTTATCAGAAAGTGGCACCACGTTTACATGCAGCTTAGGAGAATCAGCTGACTAACTGGGCAGTTTTCATAAAAAGCCTTTTGTGCACTTTGACCTTCACGTGTAAAGTCATAGCCTGAGGGTGTTTTATTGCCTTAAAATCCTCTTGAAGATTGAAATCAAGAATGAAGATGACAGCCCTCATGTAATGATAGAGATTAAATCAGCATAAACAAAATTACTTCTGTGTTTGAGAGCTGTTTCTGAGACCGTGTCTTACAAAAGATGTGGGTTTTTACTTCATTTATAAGGAATGCTCATGAGGGGAAAAAAAAAACAAACCCAACAACTTTCTTAACATAAACTGAGTTTGTCTTTCAGGGCAGACGTGTGAATCCTCTCAAGATTGTCCCCATCTAGCTGCTGCCATTGTGAAAAAGAAATCCTACGTTTGCTTGTGAGAACCAGCCTTTGCTTTGGCTCCGTTTCAAACGGGGCTCCACTTCACAGAGTGTGGTTTAAGCCTGGTTGTAAGAGCTGTGGTGGTCCTCTGGGGTGCTTGTAGCCTCACAGGGACTCTCTTCCCTCTCATCTCAGGCAATGAAATTGTCATATGCTGTCTGTTTCTTGGGTACCAGGCACAAGTGTTGAGGTGAAGTGCTAACAGAGCATTTGTGGTGGCATTTGTTTTGAAGGAAGGGAGGCAGCATCACAACTTGCCATTGCAAGGTAGCATTCCCTAGTGCTCCCATCCTCCCCTGAGTAAAGAGCCAGAAAGGTCAAAACACTGGTTCTGCTGCCTCTGGAAAAGTCAACTGTCTTCTTCCTGACTGGATTAGCAGAACCAAGGGGTTTATCAAACAGCTGTTGTGTCTTCTGGGAGCAGTTCTTTTTTACTTTGTTTTCCACAACCATGAAGTCTTTGAAGTGGTTAAAAATCCAAAACAACAAACCAACAAATGTGAGTGTAACAGAATGAGACTTGCTTAATTATTTTTTTTTTCTATAGGTCTCTTTGAACCTGCATTTGTAGGTGAAGGTTCTTTGCCTCTCAGTTGTCTTTCTGCCTCATTTAAAACTGACAGTTGGCCTCCCTGTTCATGCTTGACTTCTCCTGACAGTGGAAAATACGAGACACTGAACAATCTCATTTATCCCTCATCAACCCCCTCCTTATTATTCTTGTCTTAATCCCCACAAAAATTGGGCGACAATTAGATCTGCTGAGGAGGCCCTGTCCTACTGGCTGGTATGGTCTCATGGTCTCCTTGTATTTTCATCTTCCTCTCTTGTCCAACAATATATGTTTATCTTTGGATTTGCAGAGTAGTGGTCATTAAGTTTTAGGTTTGGTTGAGGGTTTTTTGTGCAACTGATGCAAAAACCTGCAACTTTTCAGCACTGTGTTTTAAAAACTGAGTTAGTAGGTGCTATGTGAGACAATTAGTGAGTGCAGCTCAGCAGATGTGAGTGGTACCAAAAGAGTTTAAAGGAGTTTTGAGAATAAAGCAATGTCTATTCTGCTGCTCCTGGGTTCTTGTCCCAGAAAGCTCTCTTCTGTGCCAGCACGTTACCAGTCTCACGTGCTGTTTGGTGACTTTTGTCTGCTCATTGCATTCTCCTGGCTGATCCCTGTTGCTTAAATTTCACTTTGCAGCTTAATGCAGACAGTGGGATCAGAGCAGTGGAATGGCTGGCCCTCGGCTAGGCTCACTGCCCCTGCTTTGTGCTCAGCACGTGTGCAAGTCCACAAATCACAGCAGTTCATCTATAACTACGTTTATAGACGTGTATAAATACATATCTATTACTTGATTAAGTTTTTCTGTGGTCTGTTTTGCTACCAAATGGGACAGGTTGGTTGTTCTGCATGCTCAACCCCTATCTGGACGGGGAAGAAATATTAGAAGCAAGAAGAGTTGTAAAAGAAAAATTGTTGGGGACCAAGCCACAATAAAGAGTAAGGAGGAGCTGCTTCAGCATATGACAATGTTGATAATGGCATGCTGGAAGGAGATCCACTCAGAAGGAGGGTGTAGAAAGCAAGCATGGGCAAAACATGACTGGTTTATTTAAGGGTTTATATGAGCAAAGTGGCAATCTGACTTGCCCAACCTTGTGTAGTGAAATTGGACATCCTGACCTTTTTGTTGCTTGTGAGTCTTGCTCCCGTCAGTGTTGAGACGTAGCACACAATAAGCATCTGTAGCTTTTAGAAAGTTGTATTTTTGATGGAGACTTGAAGTGATTCAAGTTGGAGGCCTTTAAACCTTTGATAAATGTTTGATAATGAACTCTATGAGACAGCCAGAAAAATGCAATACCATCCTGCTTGCAAGTTGAAGTCTTCCTGACTTAATTCTGGTTTTGAGTTGTTGTTTTTTTTTTTTTCTGCATGTTCTCTTTCTCAGTCTTTTTTTAACCTTGTTTTGGTCTGCCTTTTGTATTTTTAATTGAATTCCCCTCCTTATCCATTTTTTTTTTTTTAAATTATACCTTGTGAATTAGTTGAATGAGAACTAAAATGAATATTTGCTGCTCAGAACTTCCTCATGCAAGAAGCGAAGCAGCCCTTCTCAGGTGGTTCAAAAAGAGAAGCCAGAGGTTTCTTACCAGAATGTGCCAAAGGTGTGGCCTCTGATTAGAAAGTGCATGACTCTTTAAATCTAACTTCTTTTCCTAATTAAAAGGCCTGGCTGTAAAAAGAGCTTCCTTTCCTTTTGAATGATTCTTCCCAGGCAGCTTGCATTAATGTATTGGTGCAGTTTACAGCCTGTATGTTTTTTGGGTTTTTTCAGGGCAGCAGCAATGTGTAAATGATATAATCAGCCATGTTGCCTTACAATCTGCAGAGTTTCAGACTAGTGAAATAATTGCTGCATTTTAAGGAAATGGATTTGGGTTCAGAAGCAGTTTGAGGCTCCTGTTTGTCGTCACCCGTTTAAAACTAGGACATTAAACCTAAGGCACTTTTTTAACAGGGTGGACCTAGCTGACCAGCTGCATAGAATAAATATAGCTACTATCTCTAAAATCCACAGATAAAGTTTTGGTTGTCTCTTTTCTAAAAGGCAGCAGTGAGGGTTGGTGAGGGACCTGTTGTGGTTTAACCCTGGTTGGCAACTATGTACCGTGTGGCCACTTGCTCACCCTCCCCTGGTGGGATGGGGCACAGAATCAGAAGTATAAAAGTGAGAAAGCTGAAGACAGTTCAGTAGCTAAAGCAAAAGCCACGTGCATAAGCAAAGCAAAAAGAATTTATTTGCTATTTCCCACTGTCAGGCAGGTGTTTGGCCATCTCCAGGAAAGCTGGGCTCCTTGCACACAGGAGTTACTGGGGAAAACGAACGCTGGGACTCTAAAATTACCCCTCTTCCTCCTTCTTCCCCCAGCTTTATATCCTGAGCAC